>JAOSYY010000010.1:11464421-11479198 GCA_025727935.1 Hebomoia glaucippe
ATTTGATAAATGGATCGATTTTCTTTCTATAACAACAACGTGCATTTAAACACACACCAATTTCATAATTATTGACTTTTGAATATCACGAGACATTGTGTGGGCATACTTCTTTAAAAATATATTATATACACAAATAGCCGATTGGATACATCAATAAAATAGTACCTAATGTTAATTAAAATGAGATAGGGTAAACGGAAAGAACGAAAACGATTTTCCAATTTAAGTTGTTTATGTTCATCATCATCTTCAAAAACCGAAACATTCACTTTTCAATTTACTATTCTATTTGCTAAAAAAATCTAAGATAGAATGGAAATTGTAATCCAACACTCGTAATAGCTTCCTGTCAACTCTGTCATGCTGTTGGAAAATTATCGTTGGAAATTTACGAGATAAATTGAACGTTACGTTCATGTAAATAAAGTTCAAAACTCCTTGAAATGTGTCAAAGCTCATTAGAGCCGCCTACATCCGTCGTTTGCAGACGTACACGCCCACCTCCAAGATCGCTGGAAACGATCTGATGAAAATCATTGGTTTGTGTCCTAAGTACGTTATTTATTAATCGATTTTAAATGAACTGAAAAACTAGACTTGCGTACGAAATCAATTAACATCATTCACGTTCGATTTAATTTTTAGATATACTCCGCATCAAAGGAAAAATTTTATAGATATATTTAATTTTTAACTTGAGAATTTAAATTTTAATCCATCCAAACCGAAATTTATCGGCTTGGATGGATTAACAGAAAGGAATAAAATCTTCGCTGAAAGGATTTTTTTATACATAGATTGGACATTTTACTCTTATTTATATACTCTTTTGTATTTATTTAAAGAGTCAGTTCATTACAATGACAGTCCAGTAACTATACATTTTTAATTTTTTTTGCAGTTACGATTGTGACTAAGGGTACTAAGCTATGATAATTTCCAGATAAACGGCCTCACGTTTCAGGTATAACTCGTTCCCTAAAGCATAACTTTATTAATATTGTCTAACTTTATAGGCTAAAGTAACATTTGGTTGATTTGAAATAAAAATATTTTTTCCTGAACTTTTAGTGTTTATAAGCATTTTAAAACGTAGATCCAAGTCCAATTATCTCTTACAAATTATTATAATTACGTAAGGAAAATGTCAATTAACTTTAAAATAGATAAATTTCTGAAAAAATAAATTTAACAAATCTATGTTTTAATCAAAAACAGACATGTTCTAAAAGAGATTAATACTACATACATTATTGTACAAAGCCTTTTACATAACATAACGTGTAGTCGTAAATCAAGTAATTAACACGAAAACTACAAACACTTTATCCCTTAAACCTCTGGTAACGGAACACGCGTCTAATAACAGTAAGTGCCACTCCATATATTGCTATATATCAACCGACAAATACCCCACGCATAAAGAATCGAGAAACAAAACGTTTCGTCTTAGAACAATGGGGCCTCACGCTTCAGCACCCATCGGCCCCCTCTTATCCTGCCACCCCTTTGCAAGCAGCGCCTAATGAGAACAGTTGAGACCTAAAATTTGGTGCCAACTCGAACTCTGAAGGACTCTAGAGTTAAGAGCAGAAATGACGTTTAAAAGTAGAACACGAGAATGAAATAAATGCAAAGATTAAAATCAGATCATAAAAATTCTTCAAAGACAGAAAATACAGTAAAAAGCAAACATTTTTGAAGTATAAAGCACGAAGTTTGATCTGTAATGATATTGCAATTAGAAAAATTATCATATTTATTTCATGAAGAATATTTTCCTAAAATCTACAGCACAAAGTTTACTATTGTATTTTCAGATAAAAACTTAAGGTACCCTTCCTCTATTATTCTTTATAAAATTTGTTTTTATTGTTTAACATCAATAATTGAACAAAAAGGATCCGCTTCTTAGAATTGCTTTATAATGTATATTTGAATATAAACAATAGAGGATCCTTGCCGCAAGTAATACGTCACGCGCTTGGTAGAAAACTTTTGTGAAAAAAATTCTCGTTCATTGTTATGTGAAAGTGGTTATAATTAATAACAACGTCAATTTACCTTGGATTCACTTGTTTTTAAAATCGTTAAAATATACTGATGGTTGCCAAGCTTCAGTTGTTGTATAAAATTAATGGTAAAATAACATATATTTGAAATTCTACCTAAAAAAATTACTTAATAAATAAAAAGGAGACTTTTGTCTTTTTTATAGTGTAAATATTCAAAATGCGGATTTTATTAAGAAAAAGAATTTATTTTAAGTTTGTGTAGATAAAGTATTCAAATATTTTGTGAGATCGACGACAAAATCGACAAAGATAAGCAAAATTAGAACTTAATTAGACGCTAGAAAGTACTTGAAAAGTGGATTAATGAGGAGACGAATGAATGAACCGGAAAAAAGATACAAATAAGATAAAATAAAAACTTGTATAATTAGATTTATACGTAAATGGGAAAGTATTCAATGACAAGATATAATTTATCTTTATATACATTTTAAGGTTCAAAGACAAAAATAAATAATATGACACACAACAAAAAATCACCACTTCCTCGTAACTTTAAACTGTCTATTCAACACCATTAGATATAAAGGTTAAGCGTCGTTTCGTCCTACAAAGCTTTGGCTTCGCAAGAAAACCTAAGTACTCAGGTTGACGAAGTCAGCAAAACCCCGCCACTCGGAATGCTAAGCGTTCGTAGGGCGCAACTCGTGACAGGAAAATTGGTACTTAAGGCGTAAGAAATTAAAATCACACGCAAACTAGGTCGTAAATTTCCATTAGAAAGCTCCTAAGTGGAAAGATGGAGAAGGCACTGCCTTCATCGGATTTTTAACTACATCAAAACCAATTATTAAGGTGTTGTACATAATTTGCAACACAATCACAAAAGTACCGCTCATGACAGAAAATATAAATGTATAAAATAAAGATGGTGTTTATCTAAGAATACAATAGGCATGAGAGATTAGCTGCCTGGTTCCTGCATTGACTTCAAAATGTCAAAGGGATCGCTGAATAGCTGAACTGATGGGATTTAGGTACGTCTGTATTTTCGTTTTTGTTTTACGACAGGGCAAAGATGAAAAAGATGTATATTAAGCATAGAATGCTGTTAAAACATAATGGAATGATACTTTTGTACATGTTAGTAAATAAGAAATCTCTATAAAGCAACTAATGAATTATGCCTATTTGAATTATTTAATGAATTATGTATTATAATTCTATTTTTCGAAATAATTGAATGATAATCTTAATGATTATATATGATATTCATGATCTTAATGTTAAATACATATTATGAATTAAAAAAAAATAGTATTGCACGAAAATTTTATTGACCATTGAATTTGGTATCGTAATGGAGTATTAGTGGGCAGATTCAAAGAGATAAGAAGCACTCTTTACTCTGATGTCATTTGAGTTTATAGTGAACTCAATGACGTAAATTGTGGGCGGCCACTGCTTAAAATGTGCTATATATTTTATTAGACGTACCACAAATATGTATACTGTAAAAGTACATAATATGTGTATATCACAGAAGTCAATAATAGCCGTTACTAATTGAGCATGAGAACGTTCAAATAAGTATATTTTACTTGGAAGATGTAAGGCTACATAGTTTTGAAGTTAAATAACTTTCAATTTTATTTTTATTTTATGAAATTTATTTTACAAAGAAAGTTCCGAGTTCTACTTATTCTATGAACGCACCCTGGAGAATGTAATTGGGAATGCAGTTATAATAAGTTTTTCTTATAAGACTTGGTATTATATAATACGGTAGTTGTTAACTGCTTTCGTGACTATATTTTTCTGAACTCTATAAGCGGCGAGTTACATCACTCGCGATATTGGAAATGTTCGTGACCGGAAAAGTGTAAACTATGAATGAGAGTTAAGGTATTATTATATCATCCGTTTACTCTTTATAGAATATTAACTTTTCCATTTAAAGAAGTTTGGGTTTTTTAAAAAGTATTAATTTTACGTTTTATAATTGATTATAAAAATTTAGGATTTTATTAGACACGTAAAAAATTTAATATATAAGGAAAAATTATAAAAACAATTTAAGACTAGAAATGAAGAAATAATAGTTTAATGAACGATTCAGTATGTGTCGCGAGCATCTTATTTGTATATAATCCAATAACTATTTTATAGAAGTGTACAGACTATGTACTATATCTTCAACTACTATAAATTATTTAGTAATCGCACCTTATGAGTGTAGTGGCTTGCTACGAGAAGTCTACGTTTCCGCTACTCATAATAAATCTAGTACTCAAACCTTTACAAATAAAATTTGAAATATTACATATGTTTAATATGTCTTTGTAGATTTGAAAGAAATGAATTATTAAGTTTATAAATAGAGCTCATCGCTGACCTCAATATCATTTGTGACCTATATGGACGTTGCAAGGGCTTAAGTTTTGCGTCCAATTCATACGATATTATTGAATTTTTATTACGTATTTTTTGTTAGTCAAATTTTATTAGTAATGTTTGATTTACTACTGATTTTACAACAGATATAGTTATTATAGATTTAAATTCTTGACTCAAGTACGATCATGATGATACATATAATAACGTTTTTGGTTAAAATTATATTATGTTAATCGTAAGTCATCTCCCTAGCGCATGTTACAACATCGACAAGATGGCGTGATAGCCACATTCTACTACTATGCATAATGCTTAAATATATATTAATGTGTATAACATTTTATATAAAATAAATTGTATTTTTATTTAAGCGCAAACTATGATATTCAAAATTTTGAAGTAATCGAACGAAGTAATCTTTAAAACGTATTATATCCCATATATATTGCATACTTTGCAGGACAAATTATTTGCAACTGGTGATAATGTACATATAATCGAATATATATATATGCATATGTCGATAGTTGTATGCAAATTAAGATACAAATTATATTAAATTTGTACCTTCATACGGTACTTTGTCATTATTCGTAATTTTCAATTGTATAATTATAATATAAAATTGTTCAACGAATAATAGTGCTGGATATCTTTCTTACGTCCAGTAGTGTACCAGACTATAAGAGGCCTTAGCGGGGTCGTCGAACGGCGTCGGCGTCCGGGCCGGGGGGCGAAGGTTTCGGCGCGCGCTATCGATCGGATCGCATACCTTCCTGCGGCCGCAGCAGAGCATCCTCCGAGCGCGCGAGTGTCCGCTCGGCGAAGATTTCAACCTGGTCAATTTTCGCCACTGCATCGGTGCGATTAGCGCGGCGCTTGCGGTAGCGGCCGCGACGCCGTCACTTCGCGCATCGCGGTCGCGTCAACGCGGCCGGAGCCCGCGAACCTTCCTCGCGGAGTGCCCGCTGACCGCCCGCGCCTGCGCCCTACGCCGCGCCCAGTGCTACCAACTCTTCCAGGGGAAAAGCGCGCTACGAGACAAAAAGCGCTGTCTTGGCTTATTAACTTGAACGCCACATTTGGCGCCAATTTTTATATACTTATAGCTTGATACTATTTTCTTTTCTCTAGGAATAATTTGAGTTCAGTACCTAAATACAAAATTGTAAAGTTTGCAACCCTTCTGGTGGCTTAAACATTGTTAATTTCTGAGATATTTTTACGAAAAAAGTAGTTTGATTGTATTAAATGTAATGTTAAATAAATATTTGCAAGTCAAATTATTATTTTTTTAATAATTGCAGTAATTATAAAAAATGTAGAGGAAATGTAGCTACATTCAGCGTTTAGAGTTAATTTACAAGCAGCACTAGATCATGCGCTCCAAGCGCTAAGTTGGTAGCACTGTACCACCCACCGACCCCCTACATTTTACTCCTCACGATTAATAATTCCGACTACGCTGCCAGTGCGTATGTGGGTTAGTTTTTTGGCGATCGATGGCATTATTTGGTGCGAGTCACTTCCGTAGGATGTCGATGCAAGTGTCTATTTGCCTAATGACCTATAAATTCTAATGACCTTGTTTTGATGCACCCATAAAATTCCATTCATAGTAATACTTCTTAGGGTTCGATTTAAGATTTTAATACTATAATATTAAATAGAGGCGATAATAGACCCACTGTTTTTAGCAGAACGTCTAATAATTATTATAATTAATGAAGTCTCGTTTAATAATATTATTTCAACGTAAATATTTGCTTAGTAGGTAATTTTAATATGATTTTGGTAACATTTTTAACTAACACAGTTTTGTATAACGGTTAAGGTACTTACGAAATTGCAACAACGATTCATAAACACCACCACAATGAGCACAGTTTATCCGAAACTGCTGCATTAAGGAACTTCCGCTCACAGATTAAAATAAAAGTCAAAAGTCAAACACGTCGCCGAGGAACGGTGGGTTTTTCTTCGCCAGACCGCACAAAGCGGAAACAAAACCGCATGTGGGGTGGTAAAGCTCCAAAACGAACTTTCATTTGAGCGTCCACTCGCCTCGTGAAAATTAATTGAATTTCAATGATCTTTTCGGCACGAGCTCGGATTATGATTTCCATATTTGTTTTCACAATGTTCGTGAATTTTTCTGTCATCCGCATGCATTTGGTTATTCTTTAGATTTCGTTTTCAGTTTATTGTTCGTTTATCCGCTTTGCAGCTGTTTTTAATCCAAGAATTTAATTTATATAGGATTCAAATATCTTTGTTGTCTTTTGACCGTTATTATTGTGAATTTAACATGTTATTTATTGAACTTCTATGCACGTAGCCAAATACAATATATAGGTATTGTAAATATGCGAATTAATGTTTAATTATTAAATAAGTGGTTAATAATGTAATTAGCTTTTATTTTTCAAACTACCTTGATCTTAATTAATATTATAAGCAATTAAGTTATTGTTTAAAATTAATTTATATATGTATGTATGTTAAATACATATTTAACAAATGGAAAAATATTTTTTTATATTATGAGACAAATCGTTATCAAAAGCTAAATCCAATAGGTGCATATTAAACTTTCTTGAAAAATAAAAACTCTGGCGCAAATCCTTGATTTCGAAATAGCGTGGGGTTCTTCGGTGAAATTGATTAGGACAATTTTCGTAATAGTTTTTTATTTTGATCTATACCTGTGAAAAATTGATGATGATAATTATTATTGTTAATGAAAAATTATTCATTATTCCAGCTGGAATTAATTTAATAAATAAAATATTTTTTATTGATTGATCGTAGTATGATTTTAAATTAAAATGGAACTTGCTGTTTAAATAGGAAACACAAATATAGATTCGTAAACTTAAAAAAATATGCAAATCGAAGTTATTAAAAATTAAATAAAAATAACTTCAAAATTGTTTTTAAAATATACCTACTGTTTTGATATTATTGAATTTTATATAAAGGTCGATGCACAGAAGTTTATTTGATCAATGATGTAGCAGAAACGAATGCAAGAATTAGAAATAAAATGTATGTACTTCCTCATTGTTATATAATTGAAAATTCTAGTTAATTTTACATTTTCTATTTTTATACCGATGTTACTGGAAATACTTAATAATCTAAAAGAACGTTAAAACATCGTGTTTTTAAAGCACAAATTGCAATGCAGCAACATCAATATTGCCTCCCCATGTCTCGATGACCACCTCCATTATAATTGACCAATTCAAATGTCATTTCGTATCTTGATTGACACGTTCATTGGATTTTTAATGATACGGAAAATCGGTTAGTACAATAATGAATAAAACACAATAAAAAGTAATTTATATATTTTGTTAAAGGCTATTGTTAAATAATAAAGTCCTACTTTACAACTTATACAAATACAATAAACTAACTGAATAAATTAATAATTCAAATACATGATATCTATGATGAACTTAGATATATCTTAATGGAATTATTAGATAAAGTTAAAGAATTATCATCATCATTAATGAGTGGACTTTATCAATGTTATTCTACAATAATGGATTAAAATACAACAATTTCTAAATTTAACAATTGATATTAAAGCAGACACAAGATTAAAAATCATTTTATATATTAAACAGGCTTAAGGTTTTAGAAGGGTTGTTTCATAATACTTTGATGTATCTAAAAAAAATTACAGGGTACTTCCAAATAAATAATATGAAAATAAAATACAATTGTATTAATTTATTGTGATATAATATAAGGGTATTACAGAAAAAACCAGTGTTTCTTTTAAAAATTCACTGTTTTTATATTCATTTTCATTTCCTGAAAGAACAAGTCTAAAAAAACTATCAAAGTAAAATTTGCAGTATTTACATATTTGACTCTGAATTCAGTAAATGTTACATATTTTTACTGAAATTAGGTTAAAAAGTTCTCCTATAAAAGTCTTGAAAATATAATTTATTAGTTATACTATTTAATACATTAACCACCATTTATGTGGTAATATTTCAAATATTTTGTATCTATAATATGTATACACACACAATTTGTTAAATGTATGTATTATTATTGCTGTTTCTTTTACAAAATCATTAATTTCATTATCATGATCATTTATTTATTTACTGTTTGTAAACGTTCAAGATGAGAAACACTCTCCATATAAATGATGCCTTATTAATATTAGAAAATATCTTTAACTAAAAAGTATTAAAACTAATTTTAATAACATTATCATTTTTATTTATCAATATAAGAGTTATTTAACATTATACTATTATTAACATTAATATTGTGTTAGTCATTTTTCCTTAAATGTGCCCAGGGATCTTGAAGCATTGACGGGTGTAGATAAGCATCTATAGATGTTTTATTTTCTCTATTATAGCTGTTGTCACTCTGAAAACATTACTAAATGTAACTAATTTTTAATTGACATTTTATTAAATATTGTGTTGAATCAGGTTTAATAATTGGTAGTTCAAAGAAACTGAAGTTCGTATTTTGCTTCCACCTAATCTCATAATTTACTAGTCATTGATTATATTTTAAAGAATTTCAAATATTGAGTAAATAAGAGATATTGGAATAAAGCTATCTTTACATACCGGAAAGCTACTACTGTTTCTGTCACTATTGCTTGGCCATATCTGATGACTTTTACGTCTATTATTATTACGCTGGCCCCCATTATGATAGCTATTTTGGTTATAACTTTTCATAGTCCACCTATCTTGAACAGGGGTGCTTTGGTTTAATGGTATGAAATTATCAGACATTTTATTTCAAAATAAAATTGCTTTCTATAATCAGCAATTTGTTTTTAGATATACTCCTAATACTTGTGATCTTAAAACTTTGTGTTATAAAAATATTTTATATATTTTATACAAATTATAAGTCAATATATAATTATACACAAGAATAAATATATACAAATACAAGTAACAATTAGTTAATTTCGCTGATGGATTTGGCAATGTAGTTGTCATACTGTGACGACGAAGTACCACAGAATACAGACCTTTTGATTTTGCCAATGCTGTCATATTAATAAAATACATGGGTTTTAATTATTACTCCAATACTCACACTATTATTTTATTTATGCGGATCTACTTAGTTGTGGAACAAGTTCAATCTAAATTTATTTCAAAATCCAAATCGCTTGCTGAACAAGATCGTGGTATGACCAAATAGATTCTTGAAGTAAAGGCTGGCTGCATATATGAAATACTTTTTAATAAAATAAATACTGCCAAAATATTTAATATGTCCTCTACATATTGTGGTATTAGTACATAAAAATATTTATGATGATTTTTATCTTTATTAACATGTGACTAGATAATGCAATGAGAAAAATAAACTGAAATATTTCAATTGTTTTATGGATGTCAGTGTCAATATGAAGTTCTTTATATTATTGGCAGTATTCTATGACTACTGTCAGTGTCAAATATCGTTTTAATCAGCACAGTTTTTATATAGTTCAGTTCGATTGCGCGAGTTAAAAATGGTTTTTATCCTTGAATGGTGAAGCTTTGCCTATAAAAATGCATTATTAATAAAAGATCTGTGTCCTTATTGTGTCACATTATAAATAAAAATGTGGATCCCACTTAAAACAACTAAACTTGCAGTCGGTAAGTTTGACGTTTTGTCTCAATCAGTATTACATCCTGCACAATTACAGGAAATGTTAAGAACCTGATATGAATTTAAAACACACTTAGCTTCCGAAAATAAACCTATAAAAGGGCTTCCGAGTTCTTGATGTCATTTCTTTGATTTTGCGTTATTTCTTGTATACTTTAAAAGTGCTCTATACTTGTTTACTGAATATTTAGTTTATTTTGTTTTTAAAAATAAATATTTAACTATTATTCGAATTCAAGAATTAACCATATGTAATTTATTTCAAATAAAAAAGACATATCTTGTTGTATGAAGGACCCATAGGAATATCAAGATAGCTTTGTAAAAAAACAAGTAAATAAATTAATAGTTTTATTTAAAAACCTATATATTCTGTTGGGATTGTAATTTTCCTCTTGTTATACAGTTTCATTATCAAACATGCTTTACATTTATTTAAAGCTAATATATCATCTCATCAAACTATGATTATGAATTACTGTAGTATGAGCATGATTAATTTTGCTTATAATAATGATATGTTATTGATTATACTATAATTTTAATCACAATGGAAAAAAAAGTGTTGATGATTCTTGTTTTAAGCAAAATTTCGCTGAGAATTAATTAAATATTTTCTTGTATTTCAGCTGTATACAATTGGAAAGGAGATGTTCGATCTGGTTTGCCATTGGAAATTGGGGAGACTGTGCAGATTTTAGAGGATAACGGAGGTAGATTATCAGTATATAAAAAGTTTAATATCAAGCAAGCATATTGATATATGATTTATTGAATTCTGAAATTAGGATTATAAATGATAATTTGATACTTATTACATAAAACATTATAATAATTGTAAAACTTTCAGTTGAGTTTTATTTTGTTCAAATTGTGATGTTTTCTGTAAATTTATATAGAAAAAAATTTTCTGTTCTGTTGTAGTTTTGTTCTAGTTCAATTGCCAGTAGATTATAAAGAAAACAGTATTGGATTTATATTAAATCACGGGTTACGAAGTTGTTCAATATTTAAACAAGTAATCTAATATTTTTCTCTATAAGTTGTCATGTATCTTTCATTGTAGGCTGGTTCAGAGGATTTAGTACAAAAAATAGATCAGCATGGGGCATATTTCCCTGCTGTGTTGTGAGAATCAGACCATGTACCATTAAAGGTAGTGGATTATCGGCAGTGGCAGAGTTGAAAGACGATCCTTTAGTTCGAGAGATTGCTTGTGTACTGAGAGAATGGGCTCGCCTTTGGAAAAAGCTTTACGTTGTATGTATTTTTTGTTCTCATGTATATAAATTACTAAGTTTCTTCCAGAATCTTACTCTTCACTATCAACTATTCTGTTTACAGAATGTTTATTAATTAAAAAGATAGCATAGAATTTGTATAAAAGGGTCTTTGGTGATAAATACTCAAAGGAATAAAATCTATAAGTTTTTTACATAAGATCATTAAATGAATGAAAAACTATTATCAAATTCATAAATATCATTATAACATATTTTACTTGTGTATAATTAAAATTCGACCATCATATTGTTTTAAGCATTTTAAATAATATGTATAAATTGATAAATACATAGAATCAACCATTTCTAGTTAATTACCTTGAACTCGATAAAACAGAGCAATTGTATAAAATATTTGTACTTATACTGTAATGTGAAATTTTCTATTCTTAAAACATGAATTATTATCCATGTTAATAAATATAAAGCTTTATTTAATTTATTATAACACATTCATGATAGTACTTTATCAGAAGATTTTTTGTAGATGATTTTATTCTTAGAAGCAAATTTTTACAAAAAGTATTACATAAGATAATCTATTAAGAAAATTCTTTTGGCAATAAAATTTATTACAAACATTAAAAATTAAAGTGTTAGAATGAAACAAGTCATTATTTTAATTTTTAAATATCCATAATAATAATTAGTTTCATTTAGTTATTGCTTTAGTATTTCTGAGATTAACAAAATTTATGAAGGTTATTTTTTATTTGCACATGATGCAATCGATGATTCTGCATTTATGTAAAACTTAACTTTGCTTTTTTTAAATATTGGTATATGGAAAGCAAAGTTGTTTTATAGCACATTACAATATTAACTGCACATTCATACTCATATTTACTACATGTCATACTCCTACAGAATTCTCAGATTGATCTTATGCAGTGATTGTTTGGCAAAATGGCAATATATTACCTTCGTATTGGTAACATAGCAATTAAAATGGTAATTCAAATTTGTAGTTGGCTCTAATGCTTAAAACAATCAGTTGCATGTATAACATGAAATTTTTAATTATGAAGATGGCCTATATAAATCTGCTAGGTTTGAGCTTGTATTTCAATTTATTTAAATATGTGCATAGAACACTAACAAGCCATACAGCTTATAAAAAAAAAATTGAAGTTAGAACATTGGTTGTTGAGGGCGTAAAAATTTAAATTTGTTAAATTGTTGCTATTTATTAAAAAAAACTTTATATATTTCAGGAGCGAGAAACATACAGGTTTAGTGCAGTCGCAAAAGTAATGCGAGAGTTGTTAAGTGGTCGCCGAGCGTTGCTAACAGGAACATTAACTCAGGACCAGACGAGGGCGTTGCGTTTAAAACTCGTTGCAAAGCTCGATTGGGGGAACCGGTAAGTGCCTTATACAAATTGTTTATCTGGTCTTTACATAAAAAAGCTATTGCAAAGTAAATTCGGAGTAATATTAATATTACGACCGGATCACGATCCGTTCATATATGGAAAAGTGGTAGTGTAGAAATTATACAGGTGTAATTGGTTAATTAAACATGCGGCTTAGGTATCACTTATAAACAAGTTAGCCCATACTCTGTCAATGTGTATGACCCACAATAATTGAAGTCTAAATAGTTATATTATAGTTATTTATTTCATATGTCGGTTATGTGGTAAAATTATGCCAGTCACACATATCTTTGGGGCAATAAAATTTACTCTTACCTGTTGTTTTTTTAAGTAGCTCAATATTGACTATTTGTAGAAAACAAATTAAAAATTTAATTCATCATCTGGTGTGTTGTGTTTCTAACTCTTAAAAAAAATCGGTTCCAAAATTTTAATAGTTTATTTCAAAGAAAATATAACCAAAATTACAATGCCTATAATCGTAGAAAGATGACAAGAATAGCCTTCCTAACATTACAAGCTAAAGTAGGAATGATACTTTTATGAAAGTAATGTTCCAAAACGGAAACGAAAAAAAAATACAATTTATATTTCAAATTCGTAAATATAATACTACTATACGCTCTACGATATCCTTAATTCATACTGGGGACTTATTATGCTAACATTATTTATATGGAAGTAATATTCGTCGAGATTCCTGGAAGTCACTTAGTATACAATTATATTCTTAAAAATTATGTATATGGCTAAATTGACTGAAAAGTCTTACGCTAATTATAAAGAAATACATTAAAATTGGTCCTAAATGAGTTAGAGCATTTTTGTAGATGTTTTTCTAATAAAATGCACATCTGGTTTATAATTTTATACGCCAAAATTCCTGTCTACAATGGCACAATGTTTAGAGTAAATAACGCGAGTATAAAAATATTATCTTGACACCAACACATGCACCAATTATCTTATACTAATATCAAAATTATATAATTCATTAAGAGATACCCAATAAGGCAAGTCAAGGTGTCTTTACACAACACTACTTTGTACTCGAACTTTACTTGTCTTTTTATCAATTAACAACAAACATAGTTTTACAGTATAGTAACATAGGTTTTATAGTGTATATATTTTATTTTATACATATTTTAATTAATTATATTTATGTTATCACTGCTTGCATAAGTTGTTATAAAATTGTTTGTTGAGCATCGCAAATTTTTCAATAACAACCTTGTGTCTTTTATATTGAGATATCAAAATCATATCTAATTACCAAACATTAGACGTCAACCAAACTCTACCCTGATATTTAGTTCAATAAACTTAACACAATCAGCACATTTAACAAATCATAAACAACCAAAAATATCATACTGAATTATTTAAACAACATGTTACTTTACATTATAGGCAATTTTATGTGGCTTATTTGCTGTTAGTTATATCGACTACATAAAAATAGGAATGTCATGAATTGCTACTTCTTTACAATGGAAATCATATAAAATTGTTTTTATCAGCTGCTTTACAGCAAGTGTTTTATGTAAAGTTGATTCAAAACAACACACCCGGTATCCAATAGGAACATGGACACTTAAAACTCAAATATATTGCTTCAGAAAAACAAACTACAATTGGTGTTAGTTCTCAGACCGATTGAAGTGATTCTGAGTACAAACATTTGAGTTTTTGCGTATAAAACTTTAGTTGGAAGGTGTGTTGTATATTCGTTTTGACGCTTACGTCTCAGTTTCCTTGGAGAACTTGTCAATGTCTGGATAGATCGGTGCCATCTCAATAGTAGATGGAGCAGACGGTGGGTTCGAACCGAAATGTAGTCTTCTCGCAAGTTCGTCCAATACTTCTCCGAATACGCGGAGAGACATATTTTGTCCTAGTAAATGCAGAAGCAGGAAATCGCCAACCTAAGGGTAGATAAAAAATAACGAAAATTATTCATATGCTTTTTTGTCAACTAAACATAAAATTACCATCTTTAATATTACTCTCTGTAATAATAATTATTAAAGA
>JAOSYY010000010.1:11482750-11507689 GCA_025727935.1 Hebomoia glaucippe
GTATTTTTATACAACCAGCTGTTGCACCTGCCTTCATCATCAGATCAGCTAAAAATTTTAGTGCCATCCGAACAGAAACATATAATATATTATTTGTCGCTAACTATGATAAATTACCTAATTTAAGAAACATAGGAAATGTGATATGATATTAATTAGTTCCAAAGAGATATCTCGGGTGTCTTCAAGTCACATGTAACTAATTGCGGTACAAGAGCCACTTAGAATAGTTAGAGCAGTTATCATCTAATTAGGCTCAATATGCGAGTACTAAAAGAAATACTAGCAAACCGTGTATCTACGCAAAATGTAAATGAAATGCATTCGATCCATTTTTATATATAATGGGTTAACTATAACTACATATACGTAATACTCATATTTGTATGACGAAAAAATAAGGTTAATAATTCAATAAAAATCTAAGTTGTAAAGACATTTTGCCTATTTTATTTTTAGAAGAATATACGCAATACCATATTCTAACATTATAAATGCAAAAAATGAATCAGGTATGATTTTGGACCATATAGCTGGATAGATTTTTATGGATTTCGATACAAACATAGAGAGGAGCCTCGAGACCGTTAGTTAGTCAAAGATAAATGGAACACGAAAACATTGTCAACATCAGGATAACTAACTAGTTTTGAATGTGTCATTATATCCGAAAGACATACCAGTACCGAAAAAATCATAAAATAGTCATACTATGGTTTCTCTTTAAATATATGTTGTATATGTATTTTAAAATTTCTTTTCAATTATTCAGATTAATGTAATATATGAATAAATGTAATATGAGAATAAGTACAAATGTGTATCTTTAGAAGTTGAACGTGACTTAGTGGGTCACGGCAAACTTCAGGTGATAAAGTTTACAGTTATGTGCACCTGTTGATTTAACGAATATTAAGTTAAGATAATCCTTTAAGCAATTTTATTTCCATCTCATATTCTGTGCTCCGAAGCACAATGAAAACCATTTATAATACAATTTATTACATTCACATAACTAATAACAAACAATTAAATCGAGTTTTAAAAGTAAATTTAAATGTTTCATGTAATTACAACTTATATACATGAAGTTAGGACTAAATAATTATTATTTGCCTGTTTTGATGGTACAGTCCAGATTTGAAGCGTGTTTTGACGGTTTTTTAAACATAATATTTTTAAGGTAAAAATAAGAAAAAAATATAATAATTATTAAATCATTCTGAAAGCTAAACGGAAGTCTAGACATCTAGTTTGGTTTAACAAGGTTGCCAATATATAGGTATTAATTCATTTTTGGTTCATATAATAAAAATACATACGAAGCATTGTCCAATGTGTTGCAATGTCTGACAAAGCCTGCGGTCGTTTGACCCAGAATTTAGGAGCAATAAATCAGTCGCAGGTTATGACTAAGCTCAAAGGTGCCGTTCAGGTATAAATATACCTGTTTAAGCTTCTTCAGAAGATAATATTTCTTATAAAGTAGTTTTATTTCGTATAAAAATGTAAGGTGCTTACTAAATATCTACAAGTGTATAATGAAGAGCGTGAGAAGTATTAGAGTATTATCGAATTTCCTTACAACTTTCTAGTGAAGTAATCACTTGTATTAAAGTTTTCATGCATTAAAATTATACTTAAAAATGCATTAAATTAAATCATAATACGTTTTTATTTCATTTTTCTTTTCAAATAATCATATAAATTATTTGTATATAATATATAAATAGACGACTTCAGTTTAAATCTGTTATTTGAAAACTTAAATAATTTTTATAAGTATTTATTAAAGTTTGTAACCCGACTACGTGATAGATGCTTGGCAACCGTGTGTTATCGTATGGTGATTACTACTGCCTGAGTTGCAAGTTGCAGATGCGAAAGTGTATTATGGCTAGACATCACGAATTGCAACGTTGCTATGTAATAATAATACTGATTTGTTGTTCTTATAACCTACATGCATTATTCAATTTTATTTAAAAGATATCAAATGTCGTAACGTCTTGCCTTAGCTTATGTTTTATACCTATTTTAGTTATACTTTTGTAGCCCACGATCTACGGATTAACAAGAAAAAATATATTTGATTCATATTCTAATGTTCTCTTCGAAATTAAATTGTTAAGTAAAGTTAATAGTACTTTACTTAAAATGATTGCAATTCAAACGAATGAAAACTAAAGAATCATATTAATTTAATTCAAGGATACAAAATTCATAAAAGAGCATAGTAATGCGATGTCGTTTATAATTAGACACTAATGAATTATGTAACATTTATATTAAGTTTGTAATAAATGATCATAAAACGACTAATACAAAATCAACATTAATTGAAGTCATTATTTCATCCGCTTGCATCTAGTGCTTGACCCACTTTATCTCCACTAACTGTGTAAGATTACATTAGAACAAAAACTAAAAAATGTTGCAAATCCTGTCATCATTCGTCCTTTACTGACCCAGTACTTGTTATTTTACTGTACCGCTATAATAACGGGTTTAATTCTATTTAAAGATTACATTGACAATAGTAAATCATGCGTTGAAATTGTAATACTAAATTGCTCTGAATTGGTCAACACTTGCCCGAGAAAGGTCAAATCAAAATCGATGCAATAGTTCAGTGGCCCGATTTACTTCAATGGCTTTAAACTTGGCACGACATACAAGCCTCTGATGTTTGTGTGTACAAGTAATTTGCTCGTGACGTTTCAATTTGGGTAACTGTTACAACGCGTATATGACTTTTTCAACGGGAAATTCAAAATGAATCATTTTCACCGTTTTGTGCCAGACGGTTTGTTAGTGTAGGTTATTGAGTCTGGCCTTAAGTTAAAATCAAGTGATAATTGTTACGTTAGTAAGCAGTTTGGTGTCTATTTAGCTTTCTCTGTGCCGTTATTTAGCTTTCACGATATGGTTTTCTTTATTAGCGATTCTATTTTGAAAGTCTTAATCGGATATATACGTTCTCGTAACTATTAGGTATATTACGTGATGCTTCATTTACATTAGATTTAGTTATTAAAAAGTTCTAGTTGATTTCCTTGTTTTAACGTATATTCCTATGTCCTATTGCTAGATGAACTTACAAAAACATTAAGATTTTTCTTATAAATTCCGATGAGTCACGACACACAACATTTATGAATGAAGCCAGTCATTTAGTTGGAGAAAAAACGGAGCATATTGTTAGTTTTCTTTTTAAAAAGTCAAAGAATTGTATAAATTTACTTACCGATCAGATTATTGGCCGTAACCAAAATGCAGCACAAGAACATTATAGCAGAGGTAATTCTATAGTGCATTCTGAAAGCCATGTTGTCGATCACCGCTTTGTCGATTAGATAACGGACTTTGACGAAGCCCGCTACCGCGGACGCCATACCGAAGATCGCCATCTTGTTTAAATATTTGTATCAATTCTGAAAAGTAAAAAGTTTAATACTTATAATCTTTACAATAACATTATTTTTGTACATATAAGTTCGAACAAAAGAACAACTACAATAGTAGATACTATCGCGGCTTACAAGCATCTATAAATAAATCGCTGTCCAAAATGGTGTCGTGACAAGTGCCATACGGCGTTCATACTGAATTAGGAGTTAAAACGGTAAATCTTATTGCCTTAGCTATCGATTAGAACCGAATTTATATCATACTGGGCGTTGATTAAAAAAAAAACATTAAAAATGTTATGATAATATGTATTAAATACATCCGGTAAATGGCCACATCTGATATTTGACGTCATTCTGAGAATTATCATGAGTTACATCTAAAATACCAGTAGAAATATTCTCAATCAATGACCTCACACATAATTTAGGTTTCGGCTACCTCACGCCTACGCCGCAATATAGTCTTCGGGTCCCACGTTTTTTAAGGTATTTTTTTTTCTATTCAAGCTGTTCTGATCTATTTTGAGCTTCAAAGATTTTTTAAATAAATAATTGCTAAAGAGACCAGGGAGTCAATTTGAATGATTGTGAACAATCTTAGCTTAACAACAAATCATCACAAATAGATCCAACCTTGAATAATTCTACTTGATCCTGTTCCTACGCAGTGTCAGGTATCGTAGATATACTCTGCTCGTATGGTAGGGCCATAAATTAGTATTCAATTTAGTAATTTCCAAGCGACGTACTTCGGTCAACTAACAAGCTGTATAGGGATCTAACACGTGCTATTCACTACTATTCGGAGCATGCTTTCAAGTAGAAAATAACTTTATAAATTTGATTGTATTAAATCCGAGTAATGAAGAAGTTATTCCTTAATAACGCCTTCATTACTCGGATTGTATGATGAAAGGAAGATTATGGATCATAAATTCGTTAATGTGACCATATTTTAAGTGTTAGAATAGGCTCCGGCCGCTAACAGCGAATGGTGTGCCGGCGCAGGGCAAACGGGTCGTCGACCGGCCGCTGCTCGCCTCCTGCGTTTAAAAGTTCCCGCCCCTCACCCCTGATACCTTAGCTCTCACAGGGCAGACTGATGCACCGCGTGGCAACGCGAATTTTACGCGGAAACCAGTTTAACAACGACAATCTTTACTCGTTTCGCACGTCGCTCGCCGTCGCGCCACAATCACGACATTAGGCTCACAATTGCATACGAAAACGATTTGTCAAGGTTTCATTTTAAATTAACGTTCATTTCTTATGTCCAAAACTATAAGTTACATTTCAATTTTGTTATCTTATCAATATGTACGCTCCATGAAAGTGGTGTTTACTAATGTTATGTGATATTTAAGTAAACGAGGCACACAGAAAGGTACGTTCCGGTTATGACGATGTAACCGCGGGCTTTAGCCGTTCGGTGACATCTCTTGCATATTTTACGATGGCCCACATCACGGTTTTGTAACTGCTTATGATATTGTATTAATGTGTGCAGGCTGGTTGCATGAGGATTATAACGCGATGTAACCCAAGATGTAAGCAATAACAGTTGTCAAGATGTCTCAAGGCACGCGTCGACTGGTCCGATCTCAATGGATTCTAATTGCAAGAGCGCCCGCGCTGTTGTGTACGTACGTCGTATATCGTATGATCAGTGCAGACATACAATCTCATCGGTAATTGTTCAATTGAAATGAATTTCTTCATTCCAGCTGCTGTGATAAAGATATAAATTGATTAACATCTTGTAAAAAAATAACTTTTTTAAAAAAAGTCCTTAGATTTTTGAGAATTTAGTAGATAAATAATATGAATGAGTCATCATTCCTAAAACGGTTAACCATTGTCAGTGTAGTTCGTCTGCGTCTTCTCAGAGTAGATATAATTAACTTTCATTGACCGCCGTTCCGTTCCACGTTGTTTATCTAGTATGGTCCATGAAAACATTCGTATTACGAATTCATAGACTGCTTGGGACGTAATTGCAATGACGCTTCTAATTATCCAAATATATATGCTTAGTGTTCACCGTATCCGGAGATCCTTGTTCATTGGTTCGGTTTGTCATTGAGATATTATCAAGTGGTGCGGAAATACACATCCAATCGGGATTGTGGTTACGATAGACGGTAGACTTACGTTACAATGTCAGAACAGACACATTCAATGTTGATATTAAATAACATACAAGGAACTGTGAAGATAGAATCAATAAATATAAAAATGATTGCGAGTATAAGTGGAGGTATTACATATATTCAAGTGATTTATCATATCTGAGGTCAGGGCAAATCAAGCCATTTAATAAACATACTACATATAAATGTATCATAAACCTAGTCCAAAGACAATTGCGATTTGTAAACAAAATGTGTATTGTGAAACTTGTTCGGCTTAATTGTTATCACGTGTGTAGTATACGCGATGCGAATTATCGACTGTCGTTCACCATATGATTGTTTCAGTTCAGTTAATCATATTACATAGGATTCACAGCTTTTGTGCTAGTAACATGCTTTATATAATTGGAACGCTGCTTTATTTATAATAAATTATTTTTAATTTTTGATGGAAATAGACAATACAATAGATATAAGGTGTAGAAAAAATACATACATTCAAAAAATTGTTCACTATTAAGTTAGTCTGTGCTGTGATCCAGTGAAGATAATTGTTTTTTTATGAAAGAAGACGATTGCTCTTGTACTGAGTTTGTATGTATAATTCTTGTTCACATATTATACTTGAGTACCCTTAAGTAAAAATCCTCTTATAGTTTCTATATGTAGCGTTTGGCTTTAAGGAATTATATAGAGAAAAATTGTATAGAGATGGAAATATATTCCGAATATTTTACTAATCAAATGCAAAGCAAGTACATTGCCTTAAAAAGCAGGCTTATTAACTTCGTGACTTTGGGGTTATCAAATGTTCATTTACCATGCAGGTGGGGCCTATACAGCGTGACAGAAATGCAATGAGTGTGACCTGTTAAGATATGCAGGCTTGAAGTAGTCAGGTTGGAACTGTTTATCAACAACTTATATAGCCACGTATAATGTAAAAGAAAGACATCTCTTTGTTTACAGGAAAGGTACATAAATTTATGTAAATCATAGAAATGTCACATTATCTTGGGATTTATATTTTCTTTAGAATCCTTAAATATTTATATGTAGAATAATATATATTGGTCTATATTTTCCTTGTCGAAGATTTTTAAATTGTGATTTTTCGTAATCTTTGTATAATCTTCTTTCATGGAGATCATTAAAATCATATAAAGATCTATTAATACTTAGGTATATTTTGGTAATATTTAGCATAATATATAGCATTAATATCATTTTAATGTTCATAGAGGTACAAACATAAAATAGGTACTTCATATTTACCTACTCATTTTTTATGATCTGGAAAGTCGTTAATACCTAATGGTTATCAAACAGGAAATACGTGTTATATGATTATTTAATAATAAATCTAAGTTTATTGCAATTATAACCTATATCATCGTAGGTAATATGAAAGGTACTCTACCGAAATAATAAAATAAAAACATTAACATATTCTCATTAAATGCCTTTAATTATTTCATATAATGCATCGTTAGGTGTGTAATTAATTGTAATTTAATAATTTAAAAACGCGTCAGAATTTCTCACGAAGTTATAATTGTTTTGTTTATAACGTTGGGGTAGCAGAATATTTTAAAAATCTCTTATCACTTTGTCAATAGTTGATAAGTTATATCCACATTTTAATGATAACTTATTTAGAATGTCAAATAAGTCAGTAAGTATAGGTAGGTGTAAAACAGCATGCTTATTCGTATGTGCTTAAAAGAGTATGTCGTTTTGCATCAACGTCTTTAAAGCAACGTGAATCTCTGTTACAGTTTTTATGATACACATATTTTTTATTAATCGTTAACTAGACATTAGCATTTTGATACATTTTATGGACCGTAAACCTCGCGCCTTTTATCAAATTCGTAAACTTCACCTCTTACTGAATTAAACAATTAGGCATGGGCATGACGTTATATTGTAATTACTGATGTATGCTAACGTGATAATTTAAATATTTCTTCTGGAAATTTGTTAAAGCTGTTGTTCTTTATTCAAATATACCCCGTTAGGTGTAGCGTCCCTTATCCTCAGGTAAACAGGGACGCTACCTGTGGGTTGACAACAACTAACACCTAACAAGTTTTAATTCATAACTTGTAAAATCGGTCAGCGTCGTTCATCTCACTTAACAAGCGGCTCTCTCGTGAAAGCGGGTATGAAAAAAAGAGGCTCGATGACTGTGCACAAGGCTTTTGTTCCTGCACATGCTTATAAACGTATGCCGTCAAACTGCATTCCGACGTCGTCGATGAATGCTAAGCGCGTCCCAATACATCTGAGCTTTTCTGGCATAACTTACCTATTCAAAAGTTACTGTTATTTTGGCCGCCAAGATTTGATAACTTGGAATCACAACACAAGAGACACAACCGCGCGTGTTCACTATCGCACATGTAAATTTACGTCACACCATTCGGGGGTATGGGAACGAGTGATTGAATAATTTTGAGTAAAACGAGTGGCAACTGCGGCGGACGGGTCGCGCGGCAGCTGCTAGCGAGTCGGGACACAAAGTGGAACTGAAAAGCGCACTCCACCGACCTCCTGCTACTCGAGCGCAACTACCGATCAAAGCGAGCGGCGCACACGCAGCTATATTCGTCCCGTTCACTCTAACGCCGGCTCGTTTCGCCCTCACTAAGCCATCTCTTTCTTACATTAACCCGTGTAAAATGCACAGTAGTCAGATTTAAGAATCCATCGGGAAACGAGTTCGGTTCGTGACTTCTTGCGTTTTCTCCAGTACTTTGATTCTCGCAATTTTTTTTATCGCGGTTATGATTACTGGCTTTAGCGGGTGAAAATGCTTGAGGCTTTTAATTAACACATTATTTGGTATGTGTATTATATCAGCGATGATATATTTATCGCCGGTTCTATATATCGTTAAAGGTTATTATAATTAATCAATTGTGATTTATCACAATATATATTATGTGAAAGTTTAAGAATACAATAACTAGGTATAGTAAACACTTACATCTAAGGCTTTATAATTTTTGAGTTAAATACTAAGGGGCGAATAATTAAATAGTACCTAATCAGAAATGAAGGTTATGTGAAGGTCTTTCTGTCCTTTTTATATGATATCTTAATATTATGGATAACAATAAATATCAGTATTTCAGAAAGCTATAATACAAAAGTCTGTTATATCATTGCAATTAAATTGATTTAATATTTATTACGGATATTTAATTATTTCTATTGTTGGCAAAGAGCGAAGAAACTATTGGTAATTATTGTTTAATCGTATTAAATAGGGTATAATGACGTTTCATTTTGAGGTCAGACACGGTATGTGGCTTGAGCTACGTTGTCATTGGCTAGGCATGCGGGTATCTACCTGCATCAAGGCTCTAAAAATAAAAGAAAATCGCGCGTGTTATATTGGAGAATTTGGAGATCCTTTGATGTATTGGACAGTTATAATTTTACTTAAAAATATAATAAAAGAAGTAGATATCCGTATTGTCACATTGACATTACTGTTACGAAAGGAATCTGAAATTAAATGCTGAATGTATAAGTAAATGTGACGGCACCGTACAAAAAATTATTAAAAATTAATTTGTTTCTCTGAGAAGTTATATCAAATATACAATATTTAAGATATACTATAATCGTGTTTGCTCGTATATCGAAAATCCTAAAAAAGAAATTTTGTTGTTCTTGTAATTTTTCCGTATTTATTCATTAAGTGTCTAGTTAATTTCGTAGAATTTTAAGGCTTACATTAATACATTATAAATCAGTAGAATGTCTGTCTGTACGTTCAATGATTTAATCAAAAAATAGTATGATCGACAACAAGTACCTACTGGTTGACAAAATCGACATATACACTAGCCGTAGGCAGCAGCTTACTAGCTGATAATAGCTAATATGATACTTGTCACAGTTACATTTTAAAAGCAAGAAAATAACGAAATCAACATTTCATTTTCCATAGCCTTCTGTCCAACTGCACCAATCTTTATTATCTTATTCCACTGAAATTTGAACTTGAAACCTCATACATATGTTGCAATTATAGATAGCGAAGCATTTTTCAAACCGACCGGTCACTTGCGACCTGCATCCAGCGGCTCCCTGCGGCCAATGAGCCATTATGTACGTTTCATATGTAGCGCATACCACTGATCCCTCAATTCAGTACAAAACATGTTTAAGTTAGACTTTAATAATTAGTATAATTTAATAATGTCAGATTTTTCATACGAATACTCCTACAATTTCCTGTGACTAAGTTGAGGCGGAAATTCTGACATTACGTGAAATTCCCTATCAAGACTACTGAATCACCGACCTTAGGCCATTTTATATGTTAAGCATTAATGTTGTTATGATACTTATACATTAAATAATGACTTTGTTTCTATGGTGAAGAACTAAATCTATATATATTTGTTAACACAGTACGATGTTATTCATTAATGAATTCATGATGTATTATTTACATACCAGCTGTAAGTTAAAATTCTAGCGTCTCCCTAATAATTATTGAACTATATATGAATAAAAATATATTAATAACAAAATGGTTTTAAAATTTCCACGACCAAATATGAAACAGGTAGATAGATCTTTTTAAATTATAGCTAAGAACCAGGGTATCGCGTCAACGAAATTACGTCTTTCAAACAAAAAACCTTTTAAATTCGCCCCGTACGTTGATAAGCTGCGATGCCATAGATATACCGACAGACATTCGTCATACTTTAATGCCCATCTTTTTGTAGTTGTGTTATTAATACATTAGCGAAATGCTCAAACGAAAGTTATTGAGAAAACTCATTATTGCTGTTGAACTTAGGTGTAAAATAAGTGAGAGGAGGAAATAATGAAGTATGGTAGTGGGCTATTGTGTCTGATTGGAATCAAATGAACGGCGATTTCAATTGAATAAATAACTCTAGTACCATTAAAGTAAATCTAGTTATGTTTTCTCGTCCAAAATACTAAAGCAGTTTTGATGAATTTTGAACATATTTTGGTTATAAAAAATGTAAACTTTCAACAACGAATGGAGGGAATACAATAAATTTATATACACTAATGTTTTGTGCATGTGTTAGTAATTAATCTCTTCCCAAATGGGTGTAACGATTTTGGAAAAAAAACTTGTGATGTTCAAATGTATTTAACATCTTTATATACAAGACGTGTTTACAGGACAACGTCAGGCGGGTTTGTTATAAGAATATTTTAAATAAACGTGTTGCCTTATTACCTAGCTATATTTTAGGTTGTTCAACGCTCATATTTATTTTCATCATAGACTTAAATATTTTTAACGGCTTTCAAACTAACCACGTCAGTAGAATTTTTAACGTCTGGTCACTATACTATAAATATACGTTCAGTGTGTTAATTGTTCACTTGTTAGGTGAGTCGTGTCATACTACCCTACTTAATCGCGATATTGCAGAACTCGTCGCATAAACACCCAGTGGGTTGGAGCGATCTTACTTAGAGAATCTTGGTTCTCTTTGCACTAAAGGCTTCAGTTGGATTAATGGTGAAGCAGATTTTAAAGTACCGTATCTGCACTGAACCTTACCTTAGTTTTAAAGAAAAAAAAAACACAATAACCAAGACCGTGAAGCATGATCAAATATTGATAAATAGTTACAACGCCTCAAAGTTCGATGCGCCGAATATACCAGCGAAACTTGATTAACCAGTCTCTTAAGTCTTAAATCTCTTACTTTGAGTCGCGTAGACAGTATAATCAGATATTTAGACAAGGCTATTATTGTTATTAACTTCTATTTCACGTTCAAGACTACAAGGTATATTCTAAGTTAGCATTAGTCTGTGTCTGGTTGGAGAACTGTATCTGAATATTCTATCACGTAAATTCTTTATTCATTTAGGAATTTAAATAATAACCAATTTATTAATTAATTATGATTTTTTAAATAGTTTATTAATTACCATAAAAGAAATGTAATCTTTCTTATTAATAATTTTAGTAGTTCCCATAATCGAATTTATCATGTTAATAGAAGGAACATGAAGTCAAATTTTGGTTTTTCAAGAACTCATTAGTTGTGACTGAGGTTATTATAACAGTATCGAAAAATGTGGTTAGGAAAATAGTAAGTGGCGGGGAACGTAAGCTCTCGCTAACTGGTTTGGTGACCTTTATGTCTCAACTCGACAAAATCAAGCTTTTTCTGCCACGCCGGTGAACCTCTCGGAAGCTGTGCACATTCTTGTCGCTTCCATCAATTTTCCTTTAATGGCAAAAGTCTATATGGTATAACAGTAGGTACATACATTGAACATTACATAAACAATTATAAATATCTAATTAAATAAATCTATTTATAAGAAATCGCTTTCTCGAGAGATGATCGCGAAGGTTCTATAAGTATGATATTTTTAGGTATATGATTTATAATATATTGAAAGTATGTTCTAGTAACCTTACTATTTACAGAACAGGAATATATATATATATATATATATATATATATATATATATATAAATAATTGTAACATAGTAAAATATTTTATGTCTAAAAGGAAGAACAGTCCTTTAACCGCTAAGTATGCAGTAAATTTTAAAATCTGGTCTTTATATCAAAGGTAATAAAGTTGATTTTATTTAAAAGAGTGTAAGTCAGAATTAAATACGTGAGTTGATTGAAAGCTTGTTTTAACGGTTGTTACGTGACCGATTATCTAAACAACTAATTTAGCTTATACGATAGCTTTTCTCAAACATGTGATTACGTAGAATTAGCGCTAAGTCTCGAGACGCGAAATGCAAATTGTTGCGTTTTTGTTTTTTATTCACAATGCCGTTTGTGGCGTTATTATATGTATAACATTTAACATTTTCAA
Source organism: Hebomoia glaucippe (assembly GCA_025727935.1). NCBI lineage: Eukaryota > Metazoa > Arthropoda > Insecta > Lepidoptera > Pieridae > Hebomoia > Hebomoia glaucippe. Next base: position 11,495,163 of record JAOSYY010000010.1, read on the forward strand.
TGTACTTATGTGGTCATATTAAATATCCGGTAAGTGTTCGCTACAATTTCTTAGAAACCTTATTAAGTGATTCACAATATCGACATGGCGACTATTTGCATTGTGTTGAAGAACAGTTTATACGTAGAATTATCTTTCGGCAAAGCCTTTCTAAGCATTGGTAGTATTCAGAATCGATGTTCAAGTAGACAAATTCTACGTCTTTATTAGCTTTCCTAGGAAATGACAAACAATATAATAAAATACTGAAAATTCATTTTAACGATGGTAGGTATTCTAATTATAGTGAATGAAACTAAACAGTTTATATATTGCATAAAAGTGTTAGGTGTTGCTCACTTGTTGGTGGTGTCAGGAGTGAATGTGTTCTTATGTCATATAGCTTTTGCCCGAGATTTGGCCACGTTCATGTCGATTTTGTCAACCGTTTTTAGTTGCCTATCATATTTTTTTTGGTAAATCCGTTAATCTTCAGACACGCGGTTTCTAATGATCTATTATATGTATAATATAAAAGACTTTTTCTATCATAAGATTTGAATGAAACATAAACTATGATGTACTCCACTTAATCTACTGGCGAAGACCGCGTCAAAATCTGTGTAGTATGTTTAGAGATTAGCCTGTACACACAGGTATAAAAAAAATAGATAAACACTTTTTGCTGTCTGTCGCTGTTTTCTAATCGCCCCCACTTGTCTTTGAATAAATTTATTCAATATACAGGGACTTCTACAAAATGATTATATGTATAGATTTAAACTACCTACATGTATGATGAAACAAACTTGTGGTTTTCTCATTTCTTAAAATTCGAACGCGTGTTACGAATCACGTAACTTGTTTTAAAATTTTCCTTGTTTGTCGCCTTTGCTAAGAGTGTCGTTGGTATTTTGATTTCAGAAAGCTAGCTTTAGAGTTGGTACCCCGACGAGGAGCTGAAGCTGTGGATCCAGAGGAATTAAGTTTAGTGGATCTGTACAGGGTCCACGTAGAAAGCGCAGAGAGAGCGGCAGCAGTGAGTTTTAACATTATTAAGTTTCGTATTGTCATTCGTCTGTTTCAACGAAGTAGTATTCTTGTCGAATTTTTATCCCAGTAATGACTGGAATAATAAGTGACCCAAGTCGCATTTTTTAGACTACTTAAAAACCATAGAGAATTCATCAAAACCTGTTCAATGGCGGCGTGAAGACAATGTTATAGAATTATTAAATGTCTACTTATACATATGTGTATGTATATTAAACTTTCAATATCTGAAGCTGATTTTATTTAAACCAAAGATTTCTAAACATTTTTGTGTTAGATCTTGTTGTGACTTTGTACAAATAGGTTTTTTAGTTTACATTGTATTTTTAAAAGTACATAAAGTTACTAGATTAGCTCCAAGATTTAAGATAGGATCTACGTATACATTAAAAAATTCAAAGAAATAAACTAAAGCGTTAAAATTATTGACTTGTAATATTGTAACTAAATTTTATTGTAAGTTATTAAATCATGTTAAAAAGGTAGTTACGATTAAAATCTAATAAATGTTTTATATATTTGTCGTGCACATTTAAAATTAGACATCACGTATCAAGCGATGCAATCGTAATATTAAGCTTTCAACATGTTGAAGTTAAAGCACGTCGTTTTATAATATTTATTTTCGCAAGATTTAACAAAAACATTTTATTTATTGTTATATTGCATATATTGATACACTTTTCTGAATTAAACAGTTACATAAAAAATACTTAGATTGTCAATTTTTAAGTATTATATTCCATAGTATCAGTTTTCTTATTTCTTAAAAGTCAGTCAATCAAAACCTATATATGGAGGTATTACGCGTATGATACAGATAAGGTAGGTACAAAAGGTCAGGTTTCTTTATTTGTAAAAGTTGCACATGATGCAATATACATTCTGTAACTATGTGTCATATACAACACATGCTTTTGCACGTAAAAATTCAACTTTATACAGTAGTTCATAATAGCAAAGCTCTTGGCTTTTGGCTTTTTTTTTGGTATAGGGCGCCATAACTGTCTTTCAAATAGTGTTATGTATTGAATTGCTATGATATCAAATGGGGCATATTTTACACACATATATGTGTTAACATCACTTTGATTTTTACAGCTAAGTACGGTATTAGTCTTTTAGGCTCTATGAACCCGAATCAATCTAAATACCAGTTTAAAAGTTATGCAAATTCCACTGAACAACAGGCAGTTGCGTAATTCGTTCTTTTTTAATTATATAATTACAAAACATCCAAGTCCCACATCACTCGTAATTATATATGCATTTATTACTTATACATAAAATCTTCCGGATGAAATTCTCTTCAAGGAAAACGTGACAAAATCTCTAATGAACTTTTTAATGGTTCCCTGTAATATAAGTTCTTACGCATTGAGAATTATAATCAATTAGTATTAATAGCATACTACGATTATACTCTGCGAGCTTTGTTTTCAAATTTTATTATCCTCACCCTTATTTTTGACATCAAATAATCAGCGTAAGGTGTAATGTTATACGCGATTCATAATTTCTCAAAAGTCGTGCTCGGTAATCTTCACACATAACGAGATTAATGACAGGGTTCTCATTTAAAGCGGTAGCGATAACTTAACTCGGTCACTCAAGTCGATAGGCATCAAGCAATATCTTAATGTTTTCAGTGGCGCGGAACACTACGGCGAGCCGGCGGCTCCGGCAGCAGTTTCAACTCGGGTACACTCACCAACTCAAACACACACACACCCACTACAGTTCAGTCACACTACCTCATGTGCAGTATGAGAGATTTCGGGCATACGGCCGGTGGGGATGAAGCGGAATTGTTGCTATGGTTACACGACGCGAGACGAACTCAACCGCTCTCCGAGAGATTCCGAGTTCGGATAGCGAGGGATGGTTTCTCAAATTATATAGACAGGCTGCATGCTAATAGCACTCTGTTTGCGGTAAGTAATGTTTTTTTTTATAACATTTATCGACATTGTCTAATTATGAAAAATATTTGACTGTAGCTTTAGCCAACAAGTATCGAAATACGCCGAATCGTATATTAAAATAAAAAATTCTTGTGTCACAGCTTTAATTATCATACTGCTCCGAAAAGCCTTAACCGATTTTGTTGAAATTTATATGGTAATAATCAGTAGGTTTGAGAATAGGTTGTTATATAATTTTTATTCCCCTACATGATAATGATGGGCCCCTCCAATTTTTTTTTGTACAAAAATATTTATTTTCTTTTGATGTAACATAAAATAATGCATACAAACCAAAATTTACCCCTATAAAATCCTATTCTTAATAGTGAAAAATAATTAATATGACAAAACAACCATTCCTGTGTCAGCTAGCATTTAACATTTTTGACTAGTCTACTATTATGCATCTACAATGAACCATCATGTAAATAGTGCACGTGCAGAATCCACCGAAAACTTTATCTGGTGAAAATGTTTAAGTTTGACATAATGAATCGTGATTCTACGAGAGCAGTATTGCGTCATTCTTTGCAAGTCTTTCTGGTGCTTGTATTGCACTGCGGTTTGATACGAAACTTGTTTCGTGGTTCATTGTGTCAATAACCTGAATTTTCTATGGTTGTTACTATTTACTAATGCTGTTGAAGTTTTTTGTTCCAACTGTGGTACATTAGACAAAAAGCTTATATAAAGTCTTTAAACTTTTTGTACGCGCAATGGATAATGTCGACTGTTAAATTGAATTAAAGAAAAAAGAATAGATGAATTGATTTAATTAAAATCAACTTTAATATAGGTATAGGTTCGTCTCCGGAAACCAGTACGCTGTATTACATAAATTAAAGGACTTTTTTATCCTGTGTCATCTTGTACATTTGTGTGTAAACTGAATGTAATACACGTGACAAACAACGCACCGTTGAACTCTGTAAAAATACAGTTGATACTACAGTGTATGTTTTATTATGGTATTCGAACCAAAATAAAAAATCCATAAAATAAATAAAAGGTTGCCTGTTTGAATTTTATACGGTTCAATAGATTTTGTTGAAATTTGGAATTTATATAACTGATAACCTAGAATTACAACGTCATTGGCTATTTTTATACCAAAAAATGAAAAATGCAACTTAGGCTAAGTCGTGCTTGTAAAAGCTAAACAGGGGCTTCTTGTGAGAAACGTGAACAAGAAACTCGACGATGATGAATTAGCGGCGAGAGGTAACCAGACCGTAGCTTTTTAAACAGAGTTTGTTAACAGCACCTATCTACATACATATAAGAGTATATTAAGTTTTACGAATTGAGTAATTACATTGCAGGTTATATTTTTGAAATGACTTGCAAAAGCTTATTGAGTCGGCTAACAAGGATGGGGTTTTCGAAACACAGATTTCCTTTTAGTAGGTTCTTATATTTAATTATTTTTTCCTGTTTTGTTTTTAGGTGAATCACATCTATTTTATTGTTTTCAATCCTTAAAAAAAGTACAATATGAAATAAATTGACAATTTATTATTGGAACTCGTTTTCAAATTTGGACGATTATGTGACTATCGTGAAAAAACAAGCCATTAAGTTAATTATATTAGACATTTGCTTAATATGTTTTGGTTTAAAAAAATATGCAATTTAAAGAAATTATTATTATATATATTAACTTACGGTGTTGGATTTTATTAATTTACTAGCGTTATGTAAATTATGATCTATATTCGATCTGTAAACGAGATCAAGCTGAATATATTGCTCTTATCAACTTAGATGTTTGCATTTTTTTAAAATCGACCTAATTATATTCATTTTATACCTCATTCATCAATTTTTCTGCAACCATCACCTACCATCAAGACAGCCTCATACTTATCTGTCAATAACAAAAAAAAATCACATGAATATTACAACGACGAATTTATACCACCTCAATGGATTTTGATTAAACTGTACAATGATATAGCTGACACATCGGAATAACATATAGACTGTAATTTATAAAGATATTTTGACGCGAGTGAAACCGCGGGGCACTGCTAGTTTTACATATTAAATAACACAGTTCCCATTAGATCTTAACTTAATAACTTTATAATATTAGGATCTGTCAGCAACGGATCTGTCTCGCGAACTATGGTTGGTGGCGTGGGTGATTCGGGTTGGACGGTGGTCGGGTGCGGGCAGCATCGGTGGCGGTACGGGGGAAAGGAGAGGACCTATCGCGAGAAGACCTTTAGGGGCTGGAGTGTTGCCTTTAGCAGAGTTCTTGAGGCAACCTGAACAGCCATCTGTAGAAAAAGAGTACACTTTTAAGGTAATTTGTAATGCTTTATATTCAAGATGTAATCTGTTTAATGTGTTTTAAAGATTGACTGATTCTGAGAATCATTTTGTGACTATCTGTGCTGTGAGTAATATTCATATATTGTATATCAATTCGAAATTTGGTACAGCATAGCGGATAATTGTGTTGTCGTGATTTATTAACTTTCGTGCAGATAACTTATAAACCATATAACTTTATATATTTTGAAGCTTCTGCCCCTAATAAACTTTGGGACTAAGAGACATATTGTATTCATATTTTATTTTTGATATCTCTACTTCAGGTATATCAATGCGAAGAGAAAGATTTTCACCAACTTCACGACATGCTAATACGCAAACAGACAAATAAGTGCAATATTTTACCAGGACAGCCTAACTATGGTATGTTTATTATTGATTCTAACAATTCTAATCCGTATTGAGATAAATTATTAGGATTATCGCTTAAAGGTTAAGATACTTTTCCTATTAGCGGTGGGTTACTATTGACGATAATATTATTTTCCAAGAAGTTTCATAAGAATCGTGTGCTCATTTTGCTATCCGTTTATATTTTTCCACGAAATATTGAAGAAAGCAGGTATCTTTTATGTAATACTTGACTAAAAATAACCCAAAATATATGTCAGAATCTTACAAATTTATATCAGTAATATCGCAGTGAAATTGCAGCTCTTGATGATGTGTTGGCAAGTCAAAGGGCACACTTTTTTTAAAGGCTATTATCATATTCATAGAGTGAAACCCGAAACTAGCTTTTCACTACTTACCAACATTTCACTTTTTCACAAAGATATTTAAGATATTTTTCTCTTGATTTTTATCCTTGAAACTGACTAGACATAAGAATAAGTTAATATTAGACACATAAAATTTTAAAGCCAGCAAGTGTCGTAATTTTATTAACAGATATTTACCCACAGGTATAGTAGTAGCACTAAGGTTACTCGCGAACCAAGGTAGTATATCAGAAGCAGTAGCATCCGGCGCTACAGTCACAGCAAAACGGGGATTCCCTGACGTGATAATGCCAGGGGATGTTCGCAATGACCTCTATTTAACCTTGGAAAGAGCGGAATTTGAAAGAGGAGGCAAGAGTACTGCGAAAAATGTGATGGCTACTGTTAGTGTACACGATAACACAGGACAAGTTATAAGTGTAAGTACTGACATTTATATTGGAAGGAGGATTTGCAATTATCTTAATAGCAATCTTACATATGTATACCTATATTTGCGCTATCTTACAAATGTAGATAATTGAAATGAAACTATAAAACAGGCTTTTGTTAAATCAAACTATTGTATTATGATATACCTGGATGTCTGTACAGTAGGTACAATTAGACTACTATGATCAGACTGTATATAATTTATTAATATAATAATGAAGGAAATAAACGTGTTTCTAATACTCTGTTTTACACGTAAGATTTTTTTTTATTTATCCTTGTACTAACGCAAAGAATCTTATATTCGAAATCATAAATTCTAATCTTCAGGACTGTGTATGGGGTGCCAGCGGAATTGGTTCTACTTCGTACGAGTCCCTGGTCCTATACCACAATAATAGCCCCGCCTGGGGTGAACAGTTGCGGCTGACTGTCCCGCTAGAGACTTTCACACACGCGCACGTCCGCATCGAGTTCAGGCACTGTTCTAGTAAGTATTACAAATTTTTTTTGGTGGACAAAGAGGGAGCTTACGCTTTTAAAGCTTACGTTGTAATTCTTCAAATGATATTATTAATTATGATGTTGTATGTAATTATTTTCTTCCAGTATAATAAAGATAACGATTACGATAATTAGCGAAGGATATTCGCAAGCTTACCCTAAAACACTAGTACTACAATTATCTATAATAAGCAAATGTCAAGCCCGAACAGTCACTTTGATTTGTAAAACGTAAAATTTGTACTTTACATATTTTTTTAGGCTGCCCTATTATTACCAGACGAAGGGATTTATAGAAAATATATATTATTAAGTCGCGAATGCCAATGAACCCATTGAATTGTAAAGTTAAACCTTTTTGCAGCGCGTGATAAAAACGAAAGGAAACTCTTTGGATTTGCCTTCGCGCGCTTAATGGAAGCAAGTGGCGCTACGCTCAGAGACGGTGCTCATGAGTTGTACGTTTACAAATGCGACGATCCTTCGAAGTGAGTAGTCCACTGAGCCTAGTTCTAAGACACGGTAAAATTAAAGTCTAGTTTTGAAACGTATGAAACCGTATTTTCATAAGTTTCAAAATAATAAACAACATGTCAGTGAGTTCCATCTCAAAACACAGCCAAATCTAGCCATAGCAATAATGAGGTGTATATTAGACACAATTTGTTGACATTCCATTTGAAAAATAAGCAATTAACATTTTATTTTTAATGCTATTATTTTACCAGATTGTTATCAGCCAGTTATTTGTCTTTATCGTCGTGTGCTAACGACTTGGCGCGAACGTCAGCGTCCAATGGCCTGGTCACTTCTTTCCCCAGGAGTACTAAAGAAAACTGTACAATTAGTACGGTGCTTTGTTCTACTAAACTCACACAAAATGGTGCGTATTGACGAAAAATTCTATTTGAGAATTAGTACTTGTTTGTTGAGTACACACACACACACACACATATATATATATATAATAGGATAATTTTTAATTTTCTTATGATACTTAATAAAAACGAGCTAGCTTTATTAACACTGCATTTAAGGAGTATACATTACACGTAACATGTCGATCAACATCAAATAATTAAAATAAACGTAGTTAAGAATTAAAAAAAAATGCTTCAACTGCTTCCTTTATCATCATTAGATTGGTAATCAGGCGTTATTAGATTGGTAAATATGTACATACATGGTTTCATTTCGTGACAATTAGAATTACAATAAATGCGCATCCAAGATTCGATTACCTTTATATACGTATACAATTAGCACTTAAAAATGCTAAAAATAAATTATACCAGAGTACCCGAGAAAAATTATAGTACATGTATTAACTTATAATTTTTGTAGCCATATTGTAAAAAAAATAAAATAATGAACGCTCATGATTTGTTATAGAGGATCTACTAGCTTTACTCCAATGGCGTGCTCACCCCGAGAAAGTACAGGAAACTTTACTACGAGTACTGAGACTTGGTGACGGACTCAGCTGTGAGGAACTGATTAAGTTTCTTAGGGATGTATTGGATGCATTATTCGCTTTGTTTTCCACTGAAGATGGAAACAGGTATTTGAATTATCTTAGAGACTTTATCAAAGAATTAATTACTTGATACTTATTTCGCCCTTAGTCTATGAATTTCTTAATGCTATTAAATAAATAAGCTGTCAGTCTACACACACTAATGGAAATCGTTTGACAAAAGAAAGTTCTCTGTAATTATATCTCCTTTATATAAAAAGACGATGTATATTCATTTCTTATTTTTATTATATACGTGCCCCCTGGACATGCCTGTTATTGTCAGAATATTATTTTCAGCACACCACATTCGGGCACAGTGTTCCTAGTTTTAGTTTCAATATGCAGCTTACTAGATGAAAGTCGGTTTCAACATTTTAGACCTGTCCTCGACGTCTATATTGAAGAGCATTTTTCAGCTGCACTTGTATACAAGTAAGACAAATTTATAGTTCTTAATTTAGTATTAATATAAATATTTTTCAGGAGTCATAAAATATCTGACAAATATATATTTACGAAAAATAAAACAAATTAAAAACCCTGCAGAACTGACGTTGAAATTACTACTATTACGAAATTAATGTAAATATTTAAATGAAATACTCGCCTTATGTACTGTAAACCACAATCGAATGACTTTGTATTTGAAAGTGATAAAATAGACATCGGTTATCTGGAATCGGTTCAATAAATAATCTATAACGCTATAAATTTCAGAGGTCTACTATCATCTGTGCAACATTGCGCAGAGTGGGCGGCAGGCGCTGACGGCCAAGAGCCCATACGCAAGTGTCTACGCTCCCTCGGCGCTGTATTCAGGCTGGCTGTGCGATCACGCTGCTTGTTCGCTAGAGCTACCGGTGGACAGTATGAAGACAGCTTCAGAAGAGACGTTAGAGCCGCGTTACACGCTTTAAAAGCGTTAGCCCAACACCCGCATAGGGAGCACTTAGCGCCGGCCCAAGTGAGTTTATAAGTGATATTGTCTTATTTTGAAACAGTACGCATTTTAATAAAATACGTAAACAGTTTAACCTTTATTTATTATAGAATTTACGATTATTTTAGGGATTATTTCGACCTATTATTTCGAAAAAATTATGTCACGCGTGACCGCTCACTCAACTACGTTTACAACTGTTATCTAACTAACGATTCCTTTTATAAGTAAAGCGTTTTTAATCTGTTCAATATTTTACTGAAATAAGTGTTACTACTTTAGTATATTTAAACAGAATGACGTATTTAAGCGTTATTTTTTATAACAATGCAGGTGGCTTTAATGACGTCATGGGCAAGCGTCGCTAAGGAAGTATCTTCAGCGCTGGGGCCAGTGGAAGCCGCTAGGATATCCGCCTCAATATTAGACGCTTTTGCGGCAAATGTGCCTGCTCCATTGGCACGAGCTAGACTAGCTGCCGCCCAAGAAATTTTAAAGGGCCCACTGGGGCAAGAGCCAGGTAAGTGTGATCTTCATTTTATTTGTCGATGTCAAAAAAAGTTGTTATACAATCATTGTACAAGCGTATCAAGCAATTAAATAAAAGAATTAATCCTCTATATGTTGCTCAATTGTGCCGCCTTAGAATAACGTAGTAACAAGAAACTTTATTTTAAGCTTTTGTGACCACTACAAAGTTTATAGATTTTTTTTTTTATAAACGATAGGGAGGCATCTGAGCATACTTTTCACAGTAAGCGATTACTGTCGTCCATGAATATCTCCAAGATAGTAGAACAAGGAGACTCTTTGTCAACAAGTTTGAGGTAGATTTTATTTTGAGTTTTCGGAAATTCATAGACTAAAGTCAAAACGCGCACTGCACTTCTCGACTTTTCCATCCACGAACGGTGGTACGTGACCCAGACGGTACTTTGAATTTATTAGAAGTTAACAATATTCAGAAGGAACTAAGCTACGCAGTTCAATGATTTATGTGAATCTTTAATAATAGTTATTTTGTTATACATTTCTTTAAATCTTTAACATAGCTTTATCACTAACATAATTTCATTAGATTCAATGGAGCTGTATACTGTATAAAGTTTTCGATATAGTTGTCAGTTGGTAGATTAATAATACCGTATTCCATTTTTCTTTACAGAAGCTCGTAATATAGTGCTAACAACCGCTTGCCACCATCTGCGCGTACATTTAGCTCGTCGTGATGAACTATCTCAATGTGCGGACATGTTGGGTGAACTAGTTACACTACTATGGAAGAAAGAAGACCTAGATCAACAATTGGACGACGATGAACTGGACCCTGATGTGGATGTACTATGTTTGAACACGTTAGATGTCCTCGTGGAGACCGTCTTGCATCTGATTGGAGGAAATTCGCCTGTACTTGTAAGTGGACTATCTAAGTTTTACGGTGTAATTTTGATTTGGGTGATATAGAATTTTATATATTTTGACAATATTTCTTGGACAAATCTTTTAATATACGTAATCCATTCCATGTTTTTAAACACCTATGCTAAGACAGGTATTATAATTTTGACATAGTTGTTCATAGCATCATAACTTGTACAAAAATGGGATCTTGATGCGATTTTCTTTTGTTTGAATCCTTCTGTATTAGAGAGGGTTCATACTTTCATAGACATAATTTATAAATATCTGTTCAGTTTTGAAATGTTTGTAGGTGAATGTTACTTTTTTTAACTATTTGTTGTTTTGTTAATTATAATTTTTTATACAAGTTTATATACATGTTTGTTTTCTATATTCTATGTCTTAACTACAAGGCTATTATATTTTTAATAGGGTTCAATGGTGGCCGGCTTACTCGGTGTTATGGAGTTGCTAAAGCCGGCACACTATCAACGTCTATGGAGTCATCTGGCCCCACATCCGCACGACAGAAAGCCCCTTAAAGACTTTTTGATGCGCGCCTTTCTTGTTTTCCGACACCTTATTGAACAAGACGTGAGTATATTTTCATGACACAGTAAGGTAGCATGTGTACATTAAGTGTATATTATTGAACAAGCTATAAATTATACCAAGAAGTAAATTAAATAAACCTCATTAAAAAAAATCATTATATACATTGTGATAAGATTTTATGCGTCCCAACTTTGAGTCTAACACTAAAAGTATTTGCTTTCATTCTGAACATTATTAATATATTTTTCAGCTTTGATTAATATATTTTTGAGTTTTCTCTAAAATTTGAAATCGTTGATGATATAAATATCAATATAATTGATTATTTATAAAAAAAAATCCTGTTATTTTTCTTTACAAATTTTCGTAATATGATAAACTGTTCAGTGAGAACAATTAAACTCGAATTAGTAATTCAATTATGTAATACATTCTTGTAATTTCGAGTTGAGTAGGTTAATCGATTTTGAAATAGTCTCGATCTAGTTTTAGTGTAATATCGCTTTTTATACAGTTAATAACATTTGTCAAAATTATCTACAGGTGCTAATTTTCATATAAATTTCATGCGAATTACTCTTTCTCTTTATAGTAATTTATTTTGTGTATATCACTTTATAATATATGTATCATTGTTATGCTAATTGCGCAAGTGTATTTACATTGATAATCGCAATATTTAACTCGGGGACAAACTAGAAGTCGGTCTGGTTTCAGAAACATTTTCAATATCTTTTTTAGGTATTCCCATCAGACTGGATGGTACTGCGTGTTCAAAGTTGCAAAGTGTTATTATCAGCGTTGCAGGATTTGGCTAAACCACTTCTAGAAAGATTTTTAGGAGATGAGCCGCCGCAGTTTGATTCACAGGTTAGTTACAAGCTTCCTTACTCTCAAGGCATTCAAATCTAATTACAACAATTTAATAAACTGAATTGCCATTTTTAATATCAATTTCTTAATTCTCAAACGAAAGAAAGAAATAAAAAAAACTATAGATATTTTCCTTTTGGTTATAAGGAAAATTTGTAACCAATAGTTTATTTTCAGCTATGGTCTGGTTATATGGAGTTGGGAGTAGCTCTTGTGACGTCTAGCGCGCTTCAAACGGAGAG
>JAOSYY010000010.1:11513291-11524578 GCA_025727935.1 Hebomoia glaucippe
TATAATATTTATACTGTTATTTTACAGTGACGCTGTTGACGAGGAAGTTGAAACACGCAGACACAGTCGTGCATCTTGGAGCGAACACGATGCGCCACCGCTACCACCAAGAGTTTCAGGTACTTTGAATGTGATTACTAAGTATATGCGAAAATTTGTATACATTACGCGCTGGAGATTATTTTATACATATTATGGAAATTGACGAGTACATTATCTTTTCCTTAGTGCATAAGTATTTATGATACTTAAGGCCAAAATATTTTTTATGAAATTTTTATATATCTGTTTGTGTGATTCGTCTCATCTCCAAAGCGGCTATACCAATTTTAATATATTCATATAGGTGAAAAGAGGTCATGGGGAGAGGCGCCCGCAATACCACGCCGTGCGGGACGTGGAGCGGGCGTCACGGACGAGCGTGATTCCGGCGTTAGCGTAGACGCACACGCTTATACTAATGCGGATGACCATCGACATAATGGTATAATTGTCGTACATTTCTATTAAGAAAATCATCAGTCAATAATCGCATTATTTATGTATTATTATTATTATACTGTAGATTTGTCCAGTTTACTACATTCGCCTATGCTTAGAAACTAATATAGAGTGTCTGTATAAAATGATTGCAACAAAATTGATATTGATCCTAAACGTTAAATTGATAAAGGTTCAAAATGAACGAAACAACAATCCCTATTCAATGAGGCAGACATCAGTAATCGAATGAGCTGGATTAATATTGTTGATTTATATTTAGACCAAAAGTAACGTAGAATCACTAGTCTAAGATATTTTTTTATTTGTAATTATAGTCATGGTGTTTGTTTTAGATCTTGATCTAGTTGAATCCTTACGATACGAGGAGATAATATCGATGATGTCGGAACCGCTACGCGTGGATGAAGGCGAGACGCCTCCGCCCATACCACCTAAAGGTTTGGGACATCTCAGCAGCTTCGACTCTGGGCATCATGAGAACGGCGAGTCGCATTGCTAACTCATTTTTATTTCTACTTCCTCATTTAATGTTAGGGTACAACTAACTACTACACAGACCTATTTTTTATTTACCCAAGCAATTTTTAATAGGAAAAGGCAGCTTTTTCTATTAACCTCCTAGTACGTCTTCTAATTCTCGAGGATTAATTTTATTTTCGTTATATTGAAAGTTCCAAAAAATAATGAAGTTTATAGCGAGTTGTGAATTATTAAAAGGAGCTATTAAATATGCCTGGTATTTATGTTTATATTAATCATTAAACATCTAGATCAAGCCAAAGTCAGTGTCATTACTCGTATTTATAACATATTATAAACAACATCTAGGTTTTTTAGGTCTTGTATGTCAATTCAGTAGAATAAAAATTTTAATATGCTTAATGAGGAATTGACATGGTTTAAGTTAATGATCCTTATTTCGATATAGTGATTTGAATTTCGTAAAGTCAACATCAACATTACAACTATATTCACTCCAAAGTACAGCTATAATTGAGTTCACTCGGGTAACGTAATATGTGTCTTTTTATAAGGACACCATAATCGGATTAAGATTTGCTTACCAAAACCTTACCTTATTGCAGTGCCATATCAATATTGCAAAAATGTAATGTTAAGTGTTAGTGTTCCTGGCTTTTCAAAAATTAAGGAGTACCATTTTGAAGAGATGCTTTCAATAATGCATACAAACTAGAAGACTTGAGAATTTAAATTACGATATTCATGAATTGGTATCTTGAAATTCAACTTCTCGAAGAGTATTACACTTTATAGTCTAAGTTCTTTTTATAATCAATCGATGTTTTAGCTTAAAAATTTGATTGTCTCGCCATTTTAAATCAAGTATTTAAGTTTATGGTAGTTAAAATTTAATGTTTTACTTGATAATAAATATTTTTATTTAATATTTTTGTGCAAATGATAAAATAATAATAGTATTCTTCGTGGCCAATATCAGACGGTAAGAGAAATCGATTTTTTTATTTTATTAATTATTATATTAGTTGTACGTGATATATAAACTTTTATATTTTTTATTATTTATCGATATATTACTGACAAATTTTCAAATAAGTTAATAATGTTAATGATTCAATAATAATGAAGCACAACTTTTCAGGCAATACTATTTATTTTTTAAGTAGGTTCTGGCTCTTGAAGAAAGCAAAGTTAAGCTAATATCTTTTGTTATGTTGGCTATAATTGGGAATGTTTGAATAGTATAAGCGTCTTTTTGTAGCTACACGTAATTGCTACAATTTTTCACCAGGCTCTCATTAAAAATGAACATAAACAGTTACTAAAATGAATATTTTTTTTAGAAAACAGGTGTATGTGTATATTTTCGGGGCCATACTTTTATAAATGTGCTTATAATTATAAACATTTTTGTATTCCTTATATACATACATTAAAATATTTATACGCACACTAATAATTAAAGAATACATTTTCGAAATTTACTTATCTTGTGATATGTTTACTATTTAAATTCCTTTTTGGACTGGCATTTTATTAATAATTTTTGAATTCTTATATTCTCGACTGAAAATGAATTGTGACTGTTTTTTATTAACATAACATTTTTACCGATGTAACATGTTTTAATTAAATCTAATGACCTATATATAATACAATTTATACGAAAATTCTTTTTATTTGTGATTAATAATTAATAAACTATTAATATTTAATTTAATAAAAAGTGATGTTTTGTCTAAGGAGTTTTGTTACTCACGTAATATTTTAAGATGACCACATTAAATACAAGTCTTTTTCGATTATGTGATAAGGTATTTATATAGTATTATATACCTCAGGTTGACGATAAATGCTAATTTTTGTATTTATACATTGGCTGCTTTATGTATTATATTGATTTTACACTATACACTATATTTTAACATTCCAAATGCAGCAAATTCAGTCTAGAATCGTAATTTGTCTATAGATAAGGTTACGTAATATAAATCGTACGACTAAAGGACTATTAAAGGATAATTTTTCTAATCATATTTTACGTGGAATGCATTTATCGATCCTTTCATTTGAAGACGATTTAGAATAGAATAAAATTTCTTCATGAAATTTTAATTAATTAAGATCCCTATAAACTTGAAACGTTTCAAAAGCTTTTGCCATATCTGAAAGCGTAAAATCAAAAATCGGATTCTATTAAGTTCATAAATGATTATTAAAGCAGTGCAATTTTAATAATAATGCATTTTTGAGATTTTTTTAATAGATTAAGTCGATGTTTAATACATTTTATCATGTCCAAATATATTATTACTAATAATAGCTATTCTATTTAGTGTAATTTAGAATATGGGACTTCCTTTTCAATTTTGGCTTTAAACTCTGATCTCTTGGTTTCAAAAGCGTTGCGTAACACATATTTCATCGTATAAAGCTGATATTCGCTCAGTATTTTTAAATTCTTTCTAGTTACTATTTTATACTTGAGTGTTAAGTACATATGTTAGTGGATTCGAAGTGACAATATCTGGTAAAAAACATGATATTCATATTATTTGAAAATTATCTTTATGAATATTTTTAAGCTATATTTTTTTTTTTATTTTCTACTGGAAATAAACGGGTTTTGTATGAGCTGCTTGTCGTCCACCCTGTTTTGCCCTTGCAATAAATAGTGAGTTAAATCCTTGAATCTAGATGATCAATGTAGCTCATAAATAATATTTTTGCAAAGTTTGAAATAACGAGTTTTATACGAAATTCTTTCGTTACAGGCTGGAAAGCTTTTATTTTCTCATTTTGGTCAATAGTTATGATCATTTTTAATAAGAAACTGTTTAATTATACAAGGAATTACAGACACCATCAACAGATATTGTCTCTTCTTAAATATAGTAATGAAAGCAAATACAAAACACTTTTACTTATAAATCTAAAACGCTAAAACAATGTCTTTCCAACAACCAGGTGATATTTTATGAAATTTACACTTGCTGTTTTAAAATAATAGTCATAAAGCTAGATAATGATTTGTCATTTCCAACGAACAATTTACGATAGATGTTACATAATAATCTATTCATATACTTAATAATTATTATTCATTGTAATTGTATTTAGTGCTTGTTTATTGTATTGTAGTTACATGTTGAATTGTGACATTTGGATATTATTTTATTTAGTATAAACAGTTATAGCAAACCGTGAAGCATACGAGAAAAACCGACTTGTAAGACAATAAAACAACAGTTTAAGTTTTAAAGTGCTAATTTTTAAATAATGTCCATTCGGTTGACCACTGACAAGTACGAGATATTGTACAATAGATCCATTTTTTATGTTATTATTTGATGGACAGAGAATCGTATTGCAAAATTCTCCCTCTAGAACTTTATATCTCTTAAATACACATAACCTTGTTATGCGAATCAGAATCTTGTTTTATATTTTACGTTACAGCTAGTCATATGTCTCGAAAATTTAAAAATAAGAACGGGAATTGTTTAATCATAATTATATTTGTAAGGAAATGATAAGGTTTAAATAATAATCATTAAAATTATAACGTTCGTTATTATGATTTTTATGTTTGAAATGTGAACAACTCCTGTAACTCAATAAGAAATAATATTAAGTAAAAGTAATTTCTATTGAAAAATCTTCATAGGCATCAAAATATCTTCAAATATAACTAAGAGTCATTAATAGCAGCGTTGTATCAAAATAACCAAAACAAAATCAGCCCATTGTTTTAAGAGCTTTATGTTGCATACAGACAGATACAACAACCTTATAGCAACCGTTTTCACAACTGGGTTTTTAATTATATGTCAGGTACCTGTCCTATGCATCCATTAGAGAATTTAGTTATTCTTATAATATGTTTCTACTTATTTAAGATAATGTCCAAACTCACGACAGTTACACAGAAGTTACCGAAGGAATGGCGATTTTGACTGATATTGTGTAGTTTATATGGAATTATTTTCATGTCATACATTATTGTTACGTAGACATTTCTCAGTAGTTTTTTAGTATATAATGAAAGTTTTAATGTAATTTAATGTAACCAAATATTTCTGCGGCTATTTTTGTAATGGAATTGTATAATTAGTTTATTTATTCCAGACTTTATCGCTCAAATTGTATTGCGTTACCAATTTATTGACGTGTGTAATTGATACTGTCAGTGGATCGATTTAATGTATTAAAATATATAAAGAATGAAAAATTAATGGATGCCGGTCTAAAGTAAAATAAATTCAAAACGAGATAAACCAAAGCATATTTCAAAGTTAATAGTTATTTGTGCAGTTATTTTTTGTTTTATAAAGCAAACCTTAATATTTCGTGAGGAATCTTGCCGCTGACAGTATTAATAATTAATAGTGAGGAGGAATCTATCAGTACAAAGAGTAGGTGTTAGAATAACGATGTCGCGTAGTGGATTGCGATTGCCGTTTCCAAATCGTGTATGCATTTGAGCGAAATAAATATTTAGAAGAATCAAAGATGTTTTATTACTTCCCTATTCGATATGTAATAATGTTAAAATTGGTTCACTTCTAAATGGAATTTGGAACAACAATATTTGGCATAATTAATGATAAACCTTATATAACTAGAAACACATAAGATATTCTCATTACCATTTCATAGGTGGCTCAATGGTAGGTATTCTATACGTTGACCACATAAAAATTGATTTTGTACGCTAGAATACCAAATCCTTTTAAGTGCGGGTCTTGAACATCATGTGGAAAAATGAAAACGACATGGATGCTATGATAATATATGCAAAGAATAACATATTACCCAACAACAGTTCCTAAAAATATTACTGCGAACTAAGAGGTATAACTGATCTACTATTAAGCATATGTATGTATAGTTTGATATTCAAAAATAATGACTTATGTACTTATATGATTCTTTTTAATATTTATTTGTATAACATTCATAGATTGAATGTTGACTGTAATACCCTAATTACTATGTTTTAGTATTAAATAAGATACTAGGTCAGTTTTCAGCACTTCTTATGAGCAGTACTTACAGGAAAGTTCATAGTTTTGTAAACATTTAAAACTAAGGCATAATAGATTTATAATAACACAGTCGTTATAAAATAAAAGAACCGTAGGTAAGATTAGCCGACCAGTGCGGTGCCGTCGGCGTCGGCGGGCGTTGTCATGCGAAACGATTATTGTATTTATCGAGTGGTTTTCGAAATAATAACCGCTCTTAAGATGTAATTGAAGGTAGTGAGCGAGGGGAATCTGCCACGCCTTGATCTACACGAAATGTTATATTGCAGACGGGTCCGAAGATATAAGATATATTTTGATTGTTGTAGGGTGCCAAGCTATGCCGAGTCAGAAGAACATACATTTCAGCATTGCCATCAAAATTTATATTTTGTAAAGAGACGAAGTTTATTTATAATTTCGTAAGTATTTAACTACTTGTTCTAATTGACAAAGTCACTGGTGATCCCATTGAATCTTTAATTGTCGCTGCTTTTAATTATTTCATATTCGTATAGTAAACTGTGTAGTTTCTTAAAAAAGTCTTAAAACTTGTATACTTTTGTTATCGATGATAGAATTACCTCCAGATTTAACGTTGAACTCTTGTATTATGTGCACCATCAGTGATGTGCTTAAAAGCCACGCCCATCTGCTGCCCTTAATGGATCCTAAGAATGTTTGACAAAATTTGACACCTTAATGAGAGAGCAGAATTCGATTGACCCATGTATATCAAAGACCTGGCCTTTAGAAAAAAGCTCTATTATGCTTGTATTAATTTGTGCAATAAATTGTTACAAAATCCAAAGGTCAGCATAACTGATACTACAATATAGGTATAATTAACTAAGGATCTCGAAAACAATTGGGTTGATATTTCCTTTTATAAAATGTTAATCTGGTCATTAGTTTTACTCCTGATATATTGTAATACCACTCTGAAATATCCATGTGCCTATTATTCTTTTCATTTTTATCTAAACATTCGCCGCAAATATTTTAAATATTGGTAACGTTATTAAGCCTAACATTGAGTAGACTTTATTATCTAATAATTGTACTTTATTATCTAATAATGTTACTTGTGTAAGATTCAAAAAGTCTATACATTTGGCCTTGTCACACTTAAAAATAAATATAATATAAAAATTGACAGTGAGATAACAAGTCACAGTATTTAAATTGCATAAAAATATATATTTTACCAAAATATTATAAAGTAAATATGGCCTTAGCTCTACCTATGGAATCAAACCCTGAAGTCATGAATAAATATCTCCAGAGACTAGGGGTATCGGATAAATGGAAGATGGTTGATGTGCTTGGTTTGGAGAATGACGCACTCCAGTGGGTACCTCGTCCTGTTTTGGCCGTTTTACTTCTCTTTCCATTATCAGAAAAATACGAACAATATCGAACTCGGGAGGAAGCTGATCTCCTTGACAAAGTCTTAGAGGCTCCCAAAGATGTATTTCATCTCAAACAAGTTTTAAGTAATATTTGTGGAACAATCGCTTTAGTACATAGCGTTGCCAATAATGTACAAAACATTGATATTGAGGAAGGTCCTCTGAAGAAATATTTGACGGACGCTCAGGGTCTTGATGCAGCAGCTAAAGGTGCTCTGTTGGAGAACTCTACAGCTCTTTTGGAAGCGTATAAAGACTTGGTATCCGGCGGCATCGATGGATCTGATGATGCTGAGCCTAGCAATCATTTTGTGACGTTCATTCATAAAGATGGAAAGTTGTTTGAGCTAGATGGAAGGAAGGCTCTTCCTATAGAACATGGAAGGACTACACCCGAATCTCTTTTGGAAGATGCTGCAAATATATGTCGCGAATTCATAGCTCGTGAACCTGATAATATTGGCTTTAATGTAATCGCCCTTGTATCTTCTAATTAATTTCAGTTTGTTTTTCATTATAAATAAGTTGTTAATATTACATCTGACCTCTTCTCTGCTTCATACTTTGGGTTTTAGTATCATTTAACAGGTATACTTTTTGTGTCAATTACCTACTTATGATAATGGATATTGTAGACATATCTCAGTTTATTATTTTAAAGTTGCGGATGTTATAATATTTAATTTAAATTCAAATAATTAGTATCTACACGCGCAACAAAACTTCGCTTAACTTAGTAAATTCACATCTCAATTAAGAAATCGCACTGAACATGGCTGTCGAATTCCAACTTAAAATTCCCTATCTTCGGAAACTAATTAAAAATTCGCCTCGCCTCCGTTGCCCGATGTTCAATCGGGAAGATATAACTTCATTTAAAAACGAGCAATCTTGTCCAAGATAAAGCTGGCGAGAAAACAACGAAAAGCCACACGCGGTTGCGCCTGCGACGCGCCCGCCGCGGCCGTCTTCCAAAACGAAGAAATAAACGATACTACTAACTTTTAAATGGAACGCGAGAGAATTCACCACGTAACTATGCCGATACTGGGAAGGACGCGACATCGGTAAGTCACGTCACCGAATAAATGACGACGGCCCTGAAATAAATATATAAATATTGTATTTGTACAAAGAAAAATAATACGAAAGGACCCGAAATGCTTTAAATATTCAAATGAAGCGAGCCGAGGTGAAATACGAAGGTGCGCTGGTTCGAGTTGAGCCCAATTAAATCGGTGCCACTGAGGTAGAAATTAAAAACAAAAGGAGGATGACAGGGGTCCGGCGCATTTTTCTCATGAGTATTATTAGCGCGATGTCAACCCACAAAAAATGGTTTTAGAGGCTCGTGATCGTGATCTTTATCGATAACATCCCCCGTTTTGTATTGTTTTGATAAGTGACGCTCGTGCACTCGGACGCTCTGATGACGTTCTACATTCGCTTTACACAAATGATCGATGCGAGGTCAAATTTTATTGGAATTTCTTAATCAAAATTTTATCAGAGAACTTTAAATACATATATCTAAATAGATGGAGACAGCTTAGTTATTTTTCATGGTTTCTTTTTGTCGTGTTTCAATTTTGTCATCCATTTCTTTATTTAGTAGGTATTGACGAGATTTGATGTTATCCATAAAAATATTTTGGAAAAAGCTTTTCCCTATATTCGATGCATTAATTTTAACTAACCGAATCTGAAGACAAATAGTCAAATTTAATAACATAATACATAAAAAGCTTAAGTTGAAGAATCAATTGGTAAATAACTTAATAGTAATAGTTTAGCTTATTTACGTATGGTAGTGAGAACGGATTTAATATAATTTTTACCTAAATGTAATAAAAGAGGCATATTATTGCATTAAAAGTTTGTTGGGCAAAAATCGTGGCAGACATTTCAGTTTTAAACCTATTAAATAGTTTCATTAACACTTGTTCCAACCTCCAGACACTTGATTTATTCAAACAAAATACATTTATTTTAGACAATGATGCTCTTATTGGAAGTCTTACCACGAATCAATATAGATTTATAAGAAGATCCCATACATCGCCTGTTGAATTCCATTTCAATAAAATGTATATTAGAGAAAAAAGTAATGTATGTTGTTGTAAGGTTAATTTTGATGAAATAAAATGTATGAACGATGGTTAGTTGTGCGAGGTACACTGCAGGGGTTCCGTCGGAGCCTACTGCCGCTCATCACTATTCAATAAGTTTCATTTATTGAAATTACATAATTTGTGTGTGAATAATGACGATTGTGATGGATCTTCGTGGGCGATGCGAGCGACTTAAACCCGATTAACTTTTGACCGCAATATCGTATTAATAAGCTGTCTATTCAACACTGGCTTGCACTCACACTTGCTGATCCATTCCACTTGGCTCCTTTAATTGTATATAATTATTCTTATGCATTAATAAACAATATTACCATGAGAAAATATAACTTAATCTTACTTCAGAGAAACGCAGTAAGTCTTTCATGTATTAATACAAACATTTTCCAAAAATAAAACCTGTTTTATTAAGCTATTCTGAATTATTTAATATATACTTAGCAAAGTGAGATGCATGCTAAAATGTCTAAAGTAGTAAACTAATTAGATAGGTACTGTAAATATCGTCATTGGATACGACATTTTATAGGAGATAATTTAAATTATAATTTACACAGAGTATGCTGAAATATTTATTGAGACAACATTTATATTCATTTGAAAAATAATATTTATTTAATAAATTATTATGAATATTTAAAATGTGTTAAAAACACTACTTGTTGCATAATACTTAATAATGGTAAAACCTCAGTGCAGTCTAGCAAAATTAAAAGTAGAATGTGAAATCAATAGTTACAAGTGGAATAAAACGCTATAATGACATGGAAATGGAGTGGAGTTTAAACCATAGCCGTGGTTACAATTATTCATGTCATCACGCACTTGAGTTATTTATATTTTTAATTCTTGCTCGTTCATAAATCCGCTGGGATTTGCTTCACGAAGGCAAGAGAATAAATTTGTTACAAAAAACAAACCTAGCTTTACTCTAATAAGTATTTTGAAGCTTATTTGAATGGGTCGTGGTGGACAAGCCACACGTGAACAAGAAATCAGAATCCCAGATTCAAATAAACACATTGATATTTATTGCCAACTTATGATTCATAAAAACTGAAGAGTTTGTTTCTTTCTTTGGTTGACAAAGAACTTCTTCAGCTTTGCTTCAGCATACACGTTAATCTCGAAAACTCCTGAAACGAATTGAAAACTTCTTTCAATGCGAACCCATTTATCTGTCTATAAGATTTTATGCAAATCCTAACGATCTTTATTATCACTGATGATGCTTAACGATCATCTTTTAAATATTAAGACTTGTGAATTGCTAACAGCTTTAAGATAATTAAAAGAATATATAAGTAAGTAGCTCGTAAGTAAAAAAATAGATATATGATATAAATTACATAACATTTGTGACATCGGAAAGGTAATAAATAAAAGTTATAGACCTAATGTTTCTGTAAATGAAAGACTGATGAATATAATTTGGTCCTAAAATGATTTATAATGCCTGTAGCACTTGCAAAAACTTGTCCATCCTCGCTCCAGGCTTATGAATAATACATAATCTTCAATGTTCTTTGTATTATCTAAAAGCTTAGTCTCTTACAGTCAATTTTATATTTCAATGGTATTATTTCAGTTACATGTACTCTGTATGTTTTATTGCTATAATCTTAAGAACTCATTATGGATTTCTTCGCCTAATATCTACCGTTGAGAATGTTTTTAAAGTTATAGTACATGTTGTTATTTATATCTGATATAATCGAAACTTCATCATGAA
>JAOSYY010000010.1:11524678-11545298 GCA_025727935.1 Hebomoia glaucippe
TTAATATCAGGATTCTAATAAATTTATAAATTAACCGCTAATCAATTCTAAAAGTTACTAATTACGTATTTTAATAGAAGTATTTTATTATAATGTGTTTTAGTGTAATGTTATCATTTCTCTTGTGCAAGTTAATTTAAGTTTTGTAAACTACAAACTCCCAAACACATTAAGTAAGTGTCTTATATAGAAAGTGGATATGTGGATGCGCCCGCGCCGGCCACTTTACGATTTCCGAGAACTCGCAGAGGTAAGGCACGATGCAGCCAATGAAAACGGTAAATTGTCTAAATTAAATTAGGCGGAGGCGACTCGTGACACGGCCGAACTGATGTTGTCTTAACGAATCGTCGTAAAACAAACGAGATGAACATTCTTTTGCGTTTAAACACTAAAACTTGAATCTTATTATATCATGTCGGCTGTTACGTATATAGATTTAAAAACGATGTTTTATTGCCTAATAATTCCGTGTTTATAGTTTAGATCAATGTTTACGAATGTAAAAAAACAAAATTTAACAATAAAATATAGGTTAGTACTTACCCTCAAGCGATTCTAATTTTGTTGTAGAATTAAGGTTATTGCGGATATTAGTTAATTTAATTGTAAATTTTAATATATGCGATTACTTACAGCGCATTAAAGTAACAAATAAAATGTAAATATAAAACAATTTCATAAAATCTGGGTAAAACTTTAAACTTTATTGTCGTATTGACATAAAACGTTAGATATAGTATTTAGGTATATGTACTTTGGACTGTAATATTAGAAGCCACCGGGTATCATGAAACGGCCTTCAAATATTACCAGAAACTAATACACATTTTTTACATGTTTTTCTAATTCTCCAATTATTTTATCACAGTCGCTATAAAACAGCGTTTTGTAAAATGGAAAAAATGATATTAAAAAAATATTATCTCATCAACGAAAAGATAATATCTTTAGTATCGGTATTGATATAAACATATGATAATGTACATAATAAAACAGTTTAGGGTTAACACAGCAGCGCCCCCTGCCGGGAGCTAACTCTTTCAATTAAGCAAATCTCAAATCGAATCAACTCGAGCGAATTGACCCACATTTTACTATACCTAATAGCGTTATAAGTTTTTCGACTCTTGAGATCGGGTCAAGGATCATTAAGTTTTTGAGTTAGTCTCGAACAATATAAATGTATTATACAATATATAATATATAAGCCTAGATTAAGCTCTGTTACTTACATTCAATCAAATGAAATTCTATCTAAATTACAGTTTTATTGTAACGTGCATTTTTTAATTTATTTAAAAAATAGTTTCGTGTATACACAAACATCCGTGTCTATCATTCAGTGGTATGCACATTGCCTTTAGCACTAGGCGTCGCTCATATATATCCCGGGAAATCAAAATAAAAAAAATTGTTACATTAATATGTCTTCACGGAATTTCCCTGTCTATATAATACAAGCTCAGAAATATAAGATAATCGTGTACTTTGTTAAATTACAGATATACTCGGGTACCTACTACAAAATCTGGTTTAGTTAATCCTATAGAATACATTTTATTGTATGGTGACATAGTTGAATAGTTGTTGGCTGATATATCATTGTACGAAGTCTACTTTGTCAATATCAAACTATTTCTGATCGGATTGTGTTACAACTGGTTCTTACTTTTACCAACATAGAAATTTTGTTGGCGGTCATTCGTAGAATCACTGTCTATGTTTCTGTCGGGTTAATTATTGAGAGGAGTGGAGGGGGGAGATTAATGAGTGGCTACTGCTGGCTTATCGCAGCATCTGGTCCATGACTGATCATCTGTCGTGCGCCTGCGCTTGCGCAATTAGTGATGCGAACGATATATCGATAAATTATCAGTGTATTGTTTTCATTACATAAATTTAAATTGTGATTTGCAAGTATGTAGTTTACAGTATTATTATAATTTATAAATAATTAATTACTTTCTGTTTTTCACTGCATGTTTAAAAATATATAGTACTTTATTGGTATCTCTCAATTTATTACACCATTTTTACATTCAACATATAATAGATATATGAGACTGCAAATTTTTGTATAGAATTTACTGTCGTAATAGTTAAATAAGTATTTTACACACATAATACACTGCTGAATGTGAAAAATGCATCTATCGACTAAATATTTTATCGATAAACAAATTCCACAAATGTTCGTGGGCATCCCTATCTGTCGTGATATGACAGTGGTCCGCAGCTTCCCAGAACTCATACTCATCGAATACCTTACGAGCGAGCAGCATCATTTTTTCACTGCTATACTTTTATTGGGTGCATTGAAATATTTGTTTAGATAAAACGCCGTTTAGGTA
Organism: Hebomoia glaucippe; assembly: GCA_025727935.1. Taxonomy (NCBI): domain Eukaryota; kingdom Metazoa; phylum Arthropoda; class Insecta; order Lepidoptera; family Pieridae; genus Hebomoia; species Hebomoia glaucippe. Next base: position 11,527,033 of record JAOSYY010000010.1, read on the forward strand.
GATCGCTACATTAGGATTAATGTCCGACATCAGTTATCCGCTTGTCTCCTCACATTGTTATGTCCTGACTCCTGATGGCAAACTGACATGAGAATTGAAAATTTAATGCTCTCTAGATTTGAATACTGCTATAATGCGTGTTTGATTATGTTACATGTTTTATTCGATTTGTATAATTTTGATCCATAGTATTCTTTGTGCATGTATTTCATATTATAATCATATATATTCAAGTATTTACCTATTTATAAACGCGAGGTTTGTAAAAATACATGGATGTATGTTTGTTACCCTTTCCCGCAAAAACTACTTAGTGGATAAAGATGAAACATTACAATAATATTTAAAATATTTATATTATAGTACCTTTAATATTAATACAGATCTCAATCTTTTTAAAATACCCGTTAAAGTTTGTAAACCACAAAATTATAAGTTGAAACTATTGACTTTCTAAAATTAGTGATATACCGGGTGTTTTGGGACTGCTCCCGAAAACGAAGATAGGTGATAGTACTTATGACACCTTTAATGAAGGGGAGGGAATAAAATTCGATCCTAACTAAAAAAAATCATATTTTTAAAAAAATTTTTAGCGTTATTTCTTTCTATCATGTTAGTCCAGCTATTTTTGTTATCATGCTTCATTGCTGGTTTTTTTTTTTGTAAAGTTAAGTATTTTTTATAAAACTATCGTTTGATTTATCTATACTTTTACTCACAAGATGGAGCGTAAATAATGCTAATAAAAAGTGTTAAAAATATATCTTGTTTTTATTCATGTTCGAGTTTTTTCCGTCTTTTCATCATTATGTCATTAGTACTATCACCAGTCTTCGTTTTCGGGGGCAGTCCCCAAACATCCTGTATGTCATTTTATAATTTACGAGTTATTGAACGTTTCTATAAGGAGCTATAAATAATTATAACTAAAATAAAACGAAATGTCAATAGTGGTATCGTTCATCATACCGTTCATTACCGTATATTATCGGAATGCCGACACAATCGACCGATTCGGAAGATCGATTGATCCGTATCGACTTTTGATATACGACTGTGCGTCTATACATCAGATGCTACTGGGTATGAGCTTGTTGCGATAAAATATTACCAATAATTAGCATAATCGTGACCAACGATTATGGGTTATCTATGACAGACTGTAACTGACGGATTCCCTAAAGTATAGGGTGAGTGTAATTTAAATAGAATTTAATTATTTTAAACACTTGCTATGAAATAAAATTGTAGAAGGAAAGGAGCGTCAATCATCGAACATCGGATGAAACTGATGAATAATTTTTAAGCTCTTACTATATACCAACTAGATTAATGATATAATAATACAACTAGCTACATAATCATTTCAGAGCAGAACACATTCACTATTACTAATTTTAAGTAAGGATGAAGTGCACCTTGCTTTAGAACACTTCACGCCAAAAATGTATTCGCTTTGAATGTATGATAAAAGAAAACTACTATTAAGTATCCATATCAAGATTCAGTTATTATTACTACCATTAAACCGGAACAGCTTAGCATAGTGAAATCCGTCTCTTAACTGCCCATTTAAAACATCAAAATGTGCCAACCGAACCGACACAGATAATTATAATTGTTCATTTAAATACAAAGGCTAATTTAATAAGTGACTTGGCTCCCAAATGTCAAAGCCTTTTTAAAAAACGACAATCGAGATATAAAGAAGGATGGTGCTCCAATGTGAATAAGCGGAACGCCCAGGCTGGTGTCATGGAAAATGAGACTTTTTATACTTCAAATAAATTGGAAGTCATTTTTAAAAGTTTATTTTTTTGGGTATTGAACAGTGGTACAATGGGTGGACAAGCACGACTGTTAGGTAACATTTTTAACATCATTATAAGTGAAAAGTAGTGAGTGATGGTGGTATAGTTCGATGCTCCGGAAGGCTTATATTCAGTTCTGAGAAACAGTTCCCGTAGGCGGGTGACGTGGAACGACTAGGTGTATTAATGGCAATATTAATAGTGCTTTGTAAGATATTATTATTATTAATAGGCCTTTGCGTTTTGTTGTTAGTTACGTTTAGGTGTAGTTAGTAGGTATTATTGAGTCGCGTATCATTTATCATTAGATATACCTTCGGTTTAAGCGCCAGCAATTTAGGGAAATCTGTTGAACTATTTAAATGTCACGTTAAATATAAGTGATAAAGCTTAAACATTAATTTGTATATCAGATAAGAATAATAAATTGTATTTTAAAAAATGTATTTGTCTTTAAACATTTTAGAAAATGTATCATTGTTTTCGAAACTTAAGTAGTAAATGATTTAATGAGCAGGACATCTCCTGTCATGTAAATTAAAATACATTTGTTGTCCTTTGAATCGAAACAAAAGACAAAATATTTTTAATTGATTTATTATCGATAAAAAATCTTTTTGTTTATCAAATTTCATTTAAAATTAATAATAATAGATAAGTTGTCTAGACGGAGTAACATGTCCCTTTTACCCCGGGGGGCGAAGTCTCGGACTCCGGTAGCCTTGAGCCCCCCGCAGGCTGGATGTCACTTAATAGACAAATGAATTAAAATCATAGGTTTTTCACGTCTTGTGTGTGTACATTGATTGCTTTGTTTATTAAATTGTAAATTTCAAATTAAGGGTAATATACTATTTTTTTAGACTATATATCTTTTAACTGATAAATAACGTTAAGTATTATGGATAAAACTTTTAATAACGCAACCGCTCATAAAAATCTAATAAAAATATTCTGGTTTATATACTTTTGCTTTTACTCTAAGAATAAAAGTAATATTTTCATTTTTTTATTAACTTAAGTTTAAATTTACCTTATTTTTTTTAAAACAGAACCACGTACAATATAGTTAGAAAACAAGTCTAACAGGTCATTTATATAAAACACCGAACTATATCTATACCGCTGGGCCGTTCATTCAAGAATTTAAAGAATTTTTTTAACGATCTCATGTTAGAAAGAATCCCCAAATTCTAACCTCTAGTTACGATAAGGAATCAGATATATATTTTGGTCCCACATAAAAACACCAGTATAAAAACGTCGATAGCTGTTTAAACCGAAGAGGACAGCTGATAATAGATAAGTACCTGATGGCCGAGATACTAAGCCTGCTACCGAAATCTTACAGTAGCCTTTACATACGTCATTAAGATTATTAAATAAGTTCTGATAAGTCTTGTTTGTCCAGCTTACATGTTTTATCATTAGTTTTAATAGAATATAAAAATGATAGTTATGGCCGTTATAAGATTTTATAGTTGTTATATTATTACGATAATTAATTATTAGAATATTGTCAATAAACCTACCGCACACAGCAGTCGTCGATCGTAAAAGTGGGCTTCGAATAAGTTTTGTGAGAAATAGGAATAGCAGGCGATTATTGTAATGATTGGGTTATTAACTGTTGTTGTTTATTTTCCTATTATAATATTTTAATTTTATAAGGCTCAAAGAACAGTTAAATACTCATTGTTTAATGTTTGTACATTAGTAGCAGATATAATTAAATTTAATTAGGTTTTTTTTTTTCATTTCATGGTAATGTCATCATGGCAATCGCCGACGTAAGCCTTGTTCACATTTTCTGTAGCTAAGCTACTTAGTAAAAGATATAATTTTATTAATGTTACATTAATAATTGAAGAAAATTTAAATTGAATTAGTCTATGCGATGCCTGATTCGTTAGGATTCGTATATCATTTTATAAAAGATTTACTAGTTATATGCTGGGTGACATTGGAGAAATCGATATTATACCTTAGCTTCTTTCGTGTATTCAATTCACATATGACGTCTAGACATTGACAAATAAACAGCTGTCAATGCAGGCGAAATTCGAAAATGCTTCGTTCATTAATAACCGGAATGGATGGTGTCGCGAACGAGATTACCGATATGCTACCTGTGTTCGTGATTAGCCCCGGGGCCGGATTCTTGCATTCATTAGACATATTCTGTTTGCTACATGCGACTAATTATATCTAATGAATGGGGAGCAGGGTATTTTTATTTCATCCTTATGTCCTTTGTTAGTATTGTAATAAAATTTTGCTATACTAATTTCATTTTGACACCTCTTATTACACATAGATATATTTAAGTACTTATCTGTGTAAATTAATTTAGATAAAACAGAGTAGTACACTTAAGTTCCATTCAGCTTCAGTATAGGTAATATATTTTGTTTTTGGAAATGATCAAGTTCATGCATATATTTCTTTGGTATTATTTTTTACAACAGATATTATTTAGTATCTATCGATAATTCAATTGTACTGTAGATTCGTTTTTGTATATCGATATCTCTGAGAATTGCACCCCACACTACGACCGGTTAAAAAATACTAGACGTTCTATTTTCAGACAAGACGTGCCTGGATGTTTTGCTCTTCTTATATCCAGTTAGTTGATTTCTTAATTAATTAGAGTGCATTTGGATACACACTGATCCTGTACACTACGGAGTTATTGGATCTTTAAATGTTTGTGTACCCTTGCCCTCCTATTACCTAATCAAGTAATGACATCCTGTTAAATTTTATAGAACAGGCAGAGTATGTAAATAGTTTTTAACCTGCTGGCGATATAAACTCATCTCAAAAGTCTAGTACATTTAGAAAAGTGGCTCTTAAAGTACTTTAATGTTGTGATTAATAAATATGATAATACTGAGTATTGATTCCTAGTATCACTAAAAAATAAACTTCTATTCGCTTCATTATACATCATTGAACAACTCGATCGAACGTAACTCCTCTAAAAAATGTCGGTAGCTTTAAAGAATTCGCATAAAACATGAACTTTACGCCTTGATTGTCATATTAAAAGTTATATGCCTTCCGGGAAACAAGTGAACCGTTTGCTCAGACAGACCGCCGTTGAGTTAATTGGATTTAATTAATATCTAATAATAGTAAGTGCATGCACCGATGATTTTATTTTGTTTAAGTGTGCGGGTTAGAAATTACAAGCGAAAATAATTTATGAGGTGTCTCATATAAGATATTTTCGATAGCAACAAAATATATCACTAATAATCAAGCTACTACATGTAGCTGATAATTAAAGAAGTTCACTTGTATTACAAAATGCACAAAATGAAACTGAAGCAAAATAATGTGTAACTAGTTTTAAAATAACTGGCTTAACTAAAAAGGGCGTAAGTTCCTGCCTCGATCTGCAGTCCAGCACTTATATACAAAATTATTATTTAGGTTCTCTGGGCGAAACTTATATGTAAGAATGTGTTGTTCAAATTGGCTACAAAGATGGTAATATATTGTTCTTTATAAAAAAATAGAGGTTAAAAACTTCATTATAATATCTAATTATAATGAAAAAGATGAACATCGGTTACGTTATTAGCAATACCTAGTTAAGTGATAATAAAATTAAAATAAAACAATTCTGCTTCAAATAAACTTATGTAGGCACAATCTGTTTTTTTATACGCATGTCAAAGTTTTAGAGTTAAATACTATTCAGACTTCTTTCTTTGTTTATATACCCTGCCTGCCAATGTGATTTGTATTTAACAAAAATTATGAATACTTTTGAAGTTTGCCGACGTACATAAGTAAGTCACGTACGGGACGGAATATTCCTAAAATAATGCACAGTTTCAAGAACACAGCCCATTCTCTGTTCAATCTAGATACAATGTACGTGTTAACGTCGTTATTTGTGTAGGCCTGAAGATTGTCTTTAGATGGTACAATTGCGGTACTCCTGGACTTCAGCACTTTCGGAAGTAAATCAACAAACGATCAGATTTCAATTAATTTAATATATGCTTTTTTTAGATATTTTCCAAGTTACGAAATATGCATTAGAATCTTGGAAGTAAAAGTTTTGTTTTGATGTTTTGTGAAACTGTCTTAGTACCTACTCAACTAGTGTATAGAAAAGAAAACCAAGGCTATTCTGTAGTACGGTAACAAAGCAAAGGAAGAAAATCTCATATCAAATTTAACGTTAAAAAAACCATACTTTTCAGCTTTAGTTTTATGTACCTATTTAAATTGTAGCTGAACAAGAACAATCAATAATAAATATACAATGCATAGGAGACCAATTTAACAGACTTATTGTCTCCGAAAGGCCATAATGCGAGATGGAGGCGACGCAAAAGAACCAAGACATAGGAGTCCCCGTCTCCGATACAAAACAATGGTATTTAATCAACGATGATAAATGCTGTATTCGAGCACGTTTTTTAACGATTCAAGCGTATTGTTTTGGCGGGAGCTTACCGTTGAATACGGAGATAAGTCGCCGCTCAGAGTGGCTAAGCTGACAAATTGGAATAAAAGGAATATTTATTCATGTTGCTTTCGTGAGGCTCGTGTGTATGCTTCAGTCTTCAAGCATAATAACTTACAAGATTTCAATAAAATCTTAACAAAATTTTACAAGAGACACTGACGTCCCATAAGAGCAAAATACATAAATGTGAACCTATCAACTACCAGCAGCAATAGTGAAAAGTAATACTAGAAAATATGCTTTGACAGCTGTTACAGATAATACTATAAGTATTTCTAAATTGATACAATTAAGATAATTTCAAAGAAATAACTCTTCTCAAAGGACGAAATGCACCTGCAATTCTCCAATTCTTTGGACCAATTGTTTCGTTTATCGCATAAAACTATTTATTACTATACAACGCTGATAAACTTGCTCATAACCTTATAAGTGGTTGCAAGTTCTACAAGACTATTAAAATGTAGAATATTAGATACATCTGTCAATCAAATTACAAAATAGGCCAACAAATTTACGCAAAACACATAGAATACATTATATATCAAGGAAAAAATGGCTTATTTGCTTTTTATACAAGCTAAGGTTTTGGCATCTGATAAGATCCATATCTTTTGATAATGTTTATGCTTCTTAAATTTTATTTGTACATCTATTTAACATATCATTTTGGTGTAATTATGTAGTATAGTTGATATTGATATGAAGATAGCAAACAACAAGTTGTTATCGATAAACTTGGCACGCCGATGGTTTTTACAAGAATAAAAATATACACTGGACCAACTGAACTGATCCTTCACATTTCAACTGCATTAATCAAACATATTTTACAACTTGATGTGAAAAAAAAACAAGTTTAAACTATTTACATATATTATACACTAGTTGTGCCCGCGACCCTGTCCGCGCTGCACAGTTACTGTATTTTATTTATATTAAGAAAAATAAATGTAATTTCTAAAATAAAAGTAGACTAAGGTACTCGTTATTATATCATCTATCTGCCAGTTAATGTCCCATCAAAATCAGTAAAGCCGTTTCAGGGATTAGCCGGACCAAACAAACAGACAGCATTGTAAAAATGGTAGTTTTGGTATATATGCAGTGTATACGCATTTAATAGAACGCGCCTATTTTAATATTACAAACAGACATTCCACTTTTATTTATTTTATCATGGTAATTCAGATATTATCAATGTAATATTAGCTCAATGGATGTTATGTATACTTTTGATTACATTTCGCAAATTTAACATACGTTACTGAAAAAAGGGAGATTGATAATATTCCCATGGAATAAATATATGAATTCTATCTATATATAAGTATATTTGTTATTTTTTGTTTTTGAAAGGACATAAGTATTTTAAATCCTAGATCTTCAACAACTAACCCAATCTTAATGAATATACAGAAGTAATCAACCATTATTGAACATGAGTCTGATTAGGATGTTAGTTTCTCTACTACTTTTAGGTAATGATACTCGTATGAAATAATGATCACCGTACTCTTTTTATACTACCATTTAGTCTAAGAGTTGCGACATATCATTTTTTGCCAAAACGAAAGACGCAATGTTACTGCGCACAATAAATTCGCAACGTTTTGTATAGATCACGATATTTTGTTGAAATAACGCGGAGGAACCGATCAGGATCTCGTGTTGTATGGACTCGGGAACGTTCGGAGGCGATCGTAAATTTGTGCGGTAAAACAGCGGGAAGCCGGACCGCGGATTCAGCACAGTTTACATACTTACGACAGTTACTCATTTGTTTAGTTCAAATCTGTGATTGCAATCCAATATAAACTTGTGAAAAAATAAAACAGCGAAGTTGAAAGAGCCTATCCTGCTTTTGATACGAACTATTTTACTTATCGGGGAGACATCGATAGGGATTTACATAATTTTATGTGATGCGAACCGGAAACTGGGACATCTAGATGACATTATTGATCTTTCTTCTTCTAAAACTCTATTTATATATTCCTATACATTCCTATACATCTAATAAAATACAAATCTGCCTTTCAGTTCAACTATGTTTAGGGCATAATTAACTGAGTGATTTTGTATTTATTTAGTTTGTCTTGAGTTACTGCTGCTATGCTCCTTATACTACAATGACTGAAGTTCCACGACGGATAGAGCAACGATTTGATTTACAACAATGCAACGTTGACAATACCTCATGTAGCTCCAGGACAGCACAATTTGAAAAATTGTTCAGACTTCCAACCTTTATTTTATGCCTTTACACAACTGCGAAAGCAGAATTATCAGGATTTTCATTAAATTTACATATATTTTATACAGATTGAATTTTATAAAGTGTGCAGCTCATTCTAATATCAACTTAAGCAACAGATTTTATTTTATCGATTCCCAATAAACCGCTTTCAATATATATTTCAAATATTCTCAAGCATTCGTAGAATAATTTCATAATACGCAATTTATTCCACAGAATTCGAAACTGTAACCGTGACTAATGGTTGTAACGAAACAATACAAATGAAAGATTTATTAACTATAAAATTATAATTATAATCATAAATGAAATAGGCGCTATTGGTAACGACACGATGGAACTTTGGTAACAGGTTTAACGATAAAACGATGTATAAACACCAAATAGTCTATCAAAAACCTTGTTTATTAGTGACAATATTTGAAGGTTAGAATCTCGCGTATAATCGATACCATGGTGTGTTCTAACGATAAGATTAATGAATATCTACAAAAACAATTATGTCAGCCGAAGCTTATATTCCTTTCTTTTTATCTCTAGACGTTGCTTGGCGATGGCCCGGTAGCATAATGCCTGCCGATAAATATTTATGCAATTTATTCATATTTGTGATGCCGCCGGCGAGACCGTCCAAATCGATGTCCACGAGCTAAATTAAAACAAAAACTGCTTAGAATGCTCACATATTAAGCTCGTTTGCAATTATATTTTAAGAGGTTAATAAGTAATATAAGGTTCTCTTCTCTTACCAATGGCTTACTTCATTTTGTTATATATTTTTGTTCCTTCTCTTTTTTATAAAATTTTAATCCTTGCCTTTTAGTTTGATTTGTATGGCATTTTGTAAGTTTATTAAGAGTATAATATTAAATATGAAACAATGTCAAAATCGAAGAATCGAAGAAATTTAGTTACAGAAGTGAGAGGAATCGTAGGCAATATCTTCTGCGAAGAGTATCAATGCATCAGCGCGCCAATAAATACATCGCAGAAGCCACAAAAAGGCGGGAATGCGCGCGCGCCCGGCGGTCTGCCGCGCATGCGTCATTCCTCGCGCTTTTTCGTTCGTCAAACAAATTTTCATAACGATATTTGATTTTTGATGATATATTTTTTATCTGTGATGACATTTGAGACCTTAGTTGTTCAAATGATACTGAGGAATTTCATGACAAGAATTCGTTATAGCTTCGAGAAATTATCGATATGAGTGGAAACAGTGTTATGTTTATACTATATAAGTATTTTTTACTTGATTTGGATTTATGAAGTACATAGTTTATCAAATTTATTAAATATTATGTAACCACTAAATTGAGTTAAATAAATAATACTTAATTGACATGTTTTTCGTCACGTACACTCTCAAGTGTAAATAAGGTAGACAGCTAAGAATATTCAATAAACCACTAATATATTTTTATTATTTAATATTATTTATTGAAAGAGATAAAAACATCATTCACGGCCGTAGGCTAAGGACTCTTCTGTGTGTATGACAATAAAGGCAAAGACTGATTCGCAAATCAGATGACATTTGAACTACATTTCACTAAAATAAGGTTTTGCTTGTCTGCGCAGAGTGAAGGCAACGTTTTACCTATCAGATCAGACGCACGTGTCGGCATCCCACCACGCCTCACGTTCTCAGAAACGGGGCATCTCAGCGATCATTACACTGTTTGCTTCCTGTACACGATAGCATTGCTCTGTGGGCAAATTTTTCTTACCACACATACTATAAACAATACAAACAATTAAGGTGCAGTCTATCTGATTTCTTGTCTTTAGTGTCAACTTTTCTATGATTGAATGTATGGATAATACCTATAATATATTATTTAGTATCAACAAATTAAAGGATCGCCGACAGTTTAAATATTGAAACATCATACAGTAATATTTCTCATTCAATTTCCACTACTATAGATATAAAAGTAGAATTTTTTTGGTAACTTAACAGGACAAAGCAATAAAAAGTTTGTGTTTCTTTAAATACTGTAAAAGATTCTGCGAAAATTTGCGGAAGTATTAAACCATTGCCTTTGAGCACGATAATTGTGGAGATGTAGTTCATCATAACAAGATAGGGAACACAAAACTTGTCTTAAATCTAGCTTCCCCAACCAAAGTACGTGACTATAAGATGCCTTTGTGGAAACCGCTTGTCGACGTTTAAAACCGAACTGACTGACAAAATAAAACTTTAAAAATACTAATTATAACAAATCACATTGGTATTGAAAACTATAAAACTTAATAGCCAGCCAGATAACAATAAAGAAACCAAATCTTGACGATAATACTTATACTTTAGGTAATAAGGACATAAGGTAATTCAACGGCTCTTTAGAAATGCGTGAAGCTTGTACAATTTAATTCATTATCTAGACATCTTATCACAATATAACTGCATCACATAAATCTCTAGTATGCAGCATAGTATTGACCACGGGAAATTGGAATGTCAATGATTACAGGACCGCAGAGGAATCGCTTTGAATAATTCGCCGTGTTGTTCAGCGCCGATGTTAGCAATTGTCGCGCGGGCAAAGCTCAACGATAGCATCGTGCCGACGGGTTGCCGGCGCCGACGATCTAGATCGCGGCTACACGCCAAAGACATGCCCTCGACGGATAAAGTCTTCACATGCGACGAGGCGACAAGCACCCGCGCAAGCACGCCTTTGAGAAACAATTCAACACCGCCGCGCCGCTCGTGATGGAATCCTAGGCCCGATCGGCTTAACGTTCACATTTTTTTCAACCGATCGTCGTTGCATCGTTGCAATTCACTACACATTCATCTTTATCCATTGATTTTGTTCTCATGAATGTACTTGTTCTCATTAGGATTCTCATGAATGCTCATGACAAAAAGCCGCGCGGTATCGTTCCATATTGTCGAAAATCTGTTATAATGTTCGATACAATAAATAAATACAATATATTGTATTGGAATGCTATTAACTGTTTTTTATGCACTGTGAGTTTTGTCACCGGCGGTGTTGTTATCGGCGTGTAGGGCGTCCGTGGCCAAGTTGGACGATGTCGTCTGAATTCTTAACTTTTTTGACATAAATATGCAATTAATTCGAGCAACCATACGTCTCGTGAGATGCACAATAATTATTATGATTAAAATTATGCGTATGAATTGTTTATTACTTTATAACTTGTAATAAATCATTTTGGCTGCATATTAATCTATTTTTATTGTAATATTGAAACGATGAGAGTATTTATACAGTATCAGAGAGGTACATCAAATAAAATTAAGGTCTAATTCGATAAATAATGTCCTTAATAACTTATTATTAAATAAACATTACGATGTCTGTAGCAAAGCAACAGTCATCAAACTTTGCTTTTTATATCGAAGAAAATTTTGTTCGAACATTGTTGATACCAAAAAAGTATACAAAACCGATCAAATTATAGTGTTTAAAACGTTTTAATACAACGCTAAAAAATATACGTAAAAATTATAAAATGACGGAGTTCATAATATATGTAGCGTTGCCTCCTGGCGGCCATTACTTAGATCCAGGCTTGTTATTAAATTCGGCCTTATTTATTTACGATCTTATATGTACATTGAATGTATGGGATCCACTCATGAACGAGTCTTTTAATAGCTTCATACATTTTAGCAATTCGCTTTCGATATTATTGAAAAAATCATTTACTTTAAAAAACCTTTTAATGAAAAAATACTTTATAGTCGAATTTTTACGCGATAATAACATCTAATTAAAACCACAATATGGTTGAAAAGGTCAAGATATAAGGTTATAAATTTTGATATAAAGCAAACAAAACTCTTTTGAGTTGGGGTATCGCTTGTAACACCTAGGCGTGAACCTCAACAATCGACGCTTAATTCGTACTTAATTACAGGGCGACCGTATAAAATATCGATTTGAAAGAATATTCAAATGTTCGGTACAGGTGTCTGGTACCGCCCATGCCCCGAGCTCTCCACACTCAATAACAGTTACATTTCAAACAATATTACATTTTTTTTATTTATACAATATTTAAACCGAATACTCAAATTATAATATGTAGTGTTTTTCCTAAATTATTACCTGTTAAGTGCAAGTGAACCCTGTCGTCTGTTGGGTTGTCATTATATTGGTTAGTGCGACCTATATTAAATTATTTTAAAAGCATATCGGTATATAAAAATGTAATAAACCTCTTTAAAAGAATTATAAAGGCTGACAAGTGAGAGATGAAGTGGAATTAAAGTTCGTAGTTTTTATTTATTTGGTAATAAAATATCGCTGAATAATCAATGGGCCATTACACAAATCATGTAGTCCACTAGATAAGGTACAGCAGTAAGTTCAGTGTCTAAATATTTTAACTATTCCGTACCCTTCATTATCTTATCATAATTAAAGGATCTTAGAATGTCAATAACTATCCCTGAAATTATACTTATTACCTAATACCGTAATTCAATTTATATATCTATTAATATTTAATAATTACGTATAACACGCAATAATAAAAATCAAATTTAAGAATCACACGAAATTAATATCAGGAGGCAAGGAATCACGGGCTGGCTACTGCTTTGGGAGGTTTACTGAAAACAAAAGCATAACACTGCCTAATTAAACCTAATATACAATCGTTTTAAAAATATATAATACTTTATCTAAAAAACTACCGTTCGTTCAAACGCTTTTAGCAAATCGTATGCGAAGAGTTCAGTTAAGTTAAAGTCGATATCTTGCAGATTTATCTCTTAAACCAACTCGGCTTTCTCGGATCGCTCGCAACATTAGCGGGCCAAGCAGATGCATCGAGCACGAAGTGAGTTTCCCAATAATTTCATACTCAACGAGTCTCGATCGAAAATCCTTGTATCTACGCATCCATCTTTCGCCCTCGGCCACGCGCGCCTCGTTATGTAAAGGCTTATTAAATGCAAAATACTCCATCTTTACATAACTTACCTTTTTAACGATTTATGAAATACCTATTTAGAGCTTTGATGGGACAAAGTTTACGAATGCTTTTATGGGGTACAGTATATTCAAAGTCCATTTAGACCTGCCTATCATATCTAAGTAGATACAAAAATATTGTTTCGTGGAAACCAATATCACTACATTATCAAACTGTTACAACAAAATATATAGAATTGATTGAGAGTGTATAACTAACAAAAGCGACACTGACGTCTCATTAAACACCGCCTTTAGGTTTGAGGAGCACAGTTTACGTGAAAAACCTTCCTACGCCGATGTGAATTTAAGAGCCTTAGAGTCCTTTTGGAGTTCCAAAAGGAAAAGATCATTAGTAAGTATGATTATAATATCATATTTTAAGATATATCTACCTGGTATAACTTTAAAATGTATCAAAAGTAGTTATGCAAGTATTAAGGGTAGGAAATATAATCTACGGAACAATCAAATATATGACTTGCATAAATCTTGTGTATTCATTTACAACGCCATCTCGTAAGTTATACAAAAACTAATTGCACTATCTGTGTTTCCCACTTCATAACTCAGCTAGCCAGCGGAGCTGACACCAAAGAGGCTGTAGGCGGAGTCGATGCCATCCGCAATCCTAGCTAGCTAGTCCATGAATCAAATCTCTTTCTAAACAAGACTAACACCAACACAAATTTAGTCATTCAATTTCAGTTCCCACCAGATTGTTAATGACTATTTAAAGAAATACAGACTATTACTGACTAATAATAAAAGTTATCGGCGTAATTGGCTTTAAACCTATTAAATTAAATTAAAGAGTAATGGTGCAAAATCTTCTCAGGGTTTAACTATTTATATTAAATATTCACACAGGAAATTATTTTATCAATCAAATGAAGCTAGTTCCTTGTAAGTTTCATAACTTAATCAGGTATATGAACGGTTTAAAGTACTCACATCTGTCACAATTATTAAAACACACCTGCACAATTCACATTTACATAAAATGAAATTGCCCCGTGGACGATACGCCACGGAATTCTGAATATCCATAAACGTAGCTGCCAGCATACCGAGGGCCATACTTAAAAACAAAATTAAAGGGGATAGCCGTACGATAATATGAATTAAAAATAATAAAACAAAAAAATAGGAGTCACGGATCGCCTCGGGAGTTTTTTTAGTTTTTTTCAAACGATGCCTGCGAACACAGGACGGTATCTCCTGACAATATCTTTGACGAGTTTTTTATGCGGCATTATTTTTAAATGAACAGATTATAAATGGTTGTTTGGCGATTTAACGCCCAATCTAATTAGGTAAATGATATGTGTTTTCGAAAAATCGATTCAAGATAGACTTGGCTACTTTTAATCGATTTTTGATTGAATGTTTATTGGTATAACGGCGCTAGGTGTTAGAATGATCTTGATAAAATATTAGATTTATTTTTCTATTGTTATCATTATTATCATAATTTCAAGTTTATAAACAAATAAATAAGGTATTGTTATTATTATTATGCACGAGCTTCATCTTATTAGGAAAAGGCAGTATTGGAAATATGAAATTGCTTAAATGAAAATATTGATTATATAAAATGTTTTTGTCCTTATTGTATTTCATTTTACTATATGATGAGATGTCGCAACATATACCTGTATAACTACACATATTATATTTAAAATTACAGATAGTATTAATGTTTTGCACAATAACTAACAGGTACATAAGCACCTATTGTACTGTATGCGTTTAAACATCGTTTGTTAGTCTTTCATTAAAATGTATGATCTATTTTTGAGCTACGAAGCTATTAGCACTATAATAAATTTAATAATTGACTTCTTTCAAACAACTATAATAATTTAATTACTAAATTACTAATATGGGAAGTTGATGTTCTAAAAACATTTCAAATATATTAAAGGGGCCTACATTTTTGTAATAATTAAATAATTAGGGCTTGTTTTCGTGTGCATATCAAGTGCAAGATACCATCAGAGACTTTTTTTACTGAGTGCCTGTCTTACAATGGCGGAAACACAAGATAAAGTGAATTATTCTATAGATTACCTTCTTTCATAAAGTTCATTCTATTATGCATTTAGAAATTGCAGCAAGCTTTAAATATCTTTGTAAAGCTCATATCCAATATCTCTTATGAATGGCTTATTGATAATAGGAAATTTAAATTTACACCAAAACTACAAATACCTTTAATTACAAACTTATTTGAACTTATATAAACTTAATATGCAGTCCTATTGCTATTGCAATCATTTTAATTAATATCAGCCTATTTAACAATAAAATCAATAACTCTTTTGGACAAAAACGTAGGTTTTTGGCCAAGTTAGTACTGAAATGTGAGCTGTCTGAAACTGAATAATGAACTATAAAAAAAACGAAACTAAAGTTGTATTTACACAGTTTCGTTTGTTCGAAGACACATTAATGGTGCTGTAGAGATGGGACGCCGTATGTTTCCCGACGGATTTTTTAATTTTACATAATTTTCTACTAGTAGATATATTTTAAAGGGGATAGAAGTAATAAAATTTCAAGAGTCCTAAATTGTGACAAATGAAATAAACAACCGATTAGTAAAATATAGCTTGTATCATATATTATAATTCATATTTGAGCTTTCTAAAGAATTGACTTTAAATAGTACTAATGCAATATAGGATTTCAAACAAATTTATTAAAAAATAAAAGCTTCTCTTATTGCATTCCTAACTACAACTAAAATGTAATCTTTTAATTATTTAACATTAAGTTATAAGTAAATAATTACTACCGATACAAATATAAATCAACTTCAAAATCAATAATTTTAGTTTTTTTTATTTAAGAAATTAATTTGACTACCTGTAGATTTTTCTTAACTAAACATACAAAATCGTGTAATATTCCTCAGAACACATCTACCGATGATAGAAAATTCATCTCAGGGCATTTTACAAATTAAATGATGCATTTTTCAACTTCCATAACTTAAGTAGTTGAGGCGGGAAATCCGATGGAAGTCGAGGTTGAAACTTTTAAAAAAGGAAACTGCTCTTGCGGCGAATGAGTTCTGATTGGCCAACGAACGGTAGGCGGGAAGCGGCCTGCGCGCGATTGGCCCGCCGCAAACGCAACAGACGCTTTCGTCTCCGAGACGCGAACAAATAGATTTTTTAAAGCAATTTTCCTATTCTTCTTGTTGCTCGACGTTTCTATAGTTCGTTTTTGTTCAGTAACATTTTGTATTGTTTATTGTGCAAGTACGCGACAATCCACTCCCGGTTAATTCTGATACTAACAGCGAGGGCATTGTTCTACACCTCGCATGTAAATTTACTAAAATAAAAGTAACAATTGAAATGAAAATACGTACACGCTGTCCATTTCGTCATAAGCATGCTTCTCAAATAATTACGATTTCACATAATTTTCGTAATATACCTACATATTAAGTGGTGTGATAATTGCTGTGATAATACTTTATCTAAAAACACCCATCAGAAATTCTATACTAACAAAGTATAGGTACATTTAATTAATTTTTTTAAGAGGTTTAGATAATTCATTATTAGATCAATTAAGTAACCGTGTCTTTGACTCGTATTTTAAGATGATTTATGTTTGAACCTAATTTTATATTCACTGTTTAGAATTGTTGGCAACACCCATGAATAGTTCGCACTTTGGTTACGTCGTGGTAGACGGGAATAACTACCTAAGTCTATTTTTCCTTGAAATTACATTAATAAGCAGGTACACGTAGAACTCTGCAAAAAAGATAAATGGTGTCATGTCTAATGATAAAAAATTGAAAACAGGAGAGCTCTTTACATTGGATTTATAATAACGTTTGAAATATTAAAAAAGTTATATTCATAGGATTGTTCGACATAACTATCAGATTTACCTCTAGAATTTCTACATAATTATACTCTATTATATACACCTACATGAAAAAATGAAAACAAATAGGTATGCAAATTATAATTAGAACTTATTGTAATTAGGTAGATATTGTTTTGGATCATATAAGGTATCTAATAAATATATCCATACTCGATTTTACAAAAAATCTAGGTTCTTTTCTTTAAAACGTTTAAATTGTTTTATACCAACTGAAGCGAAATGATAAAATGAATTCAGAACGCCGAATGTAGCGTGAAAATTTTTGTGAATAACAAACATGAGTCATTAAATAGTCACGTAAATGATAAATGTTTCATAAAGTCTACAGTTTCATATTTCGACATAAATCTCTTAAAATATTCATTAGGCGAAATAGAAGTCGTGCAGCGCGGCTGAGAATAATAAATATCTAGATTCATATCGCTATATTTGAATCTGTAACAGTGCAGACATGCTTGGAATTAGATTAACTGATGTTGAATTTACTTCATTTGTAAATATGTTCTGGAAGGGATTAAGAACAGTCGTATAAGTTCTTATCTTATGTGGAAGGGCTAATTAGCTTTTGAATTTATGTAATATTATTTTAAAGGTTGGCTTCTATATGATGAAAGGGTAGGATTATTAAAATAACTACAAATTTCTTAGCTCAAATACTAGACATATCTAATTTAAATTAAAACAGTAAGCAAATGAATATATAAATAGGTTTCTTGCCATTTTGAACTGTAAAGTTAAATAAATAAAACGCGTTTTTGTAACTAAAGAATGAACATACTGTTTAAAAATGTTTGTATATGGCGCTTATCGAATAAATAAACCAC
>JAOSYY010000010.1:11545398-11572841 GCA_025727935.1 Hebomoia glaucippe
GAAAGAATTTTAGAGCTAGGTTGCCACTAATTGTAGATTTTTATAAATATGTTATGTAGTATACCTTAATATTAGATATGAGTATTAAATTGTCTCCCTTATTAAACAAAATCTACGTTTGTTCATGTTAAACGGTTGGATCGTTATCATAACTAACTTTCTATAAAACGACGCAAAACCCTTTTGGATGTTACAAAGTAATTATTTAAAAATAATTAAATACAATTCATAGCGATAGGCATTATATTAGTACAACAGTCACCCAAGTAGGTACGAGCGAGATTGTAAGATTGGGCTCATTTTTCGTCCAAATTGCGCCCTTTGTTATGCAAAGCGCGCAACGCCGTGTGCGGCCGCAGTGCCCTAACCGTCTTATCGGCCATCGTCCGCTTACGATACTACCATACAGACTAGACTGATTAGAATATTTCATCACTTTACTTCATTTTAATTGCTTTCGATCGTGGGAGGGCAATTGCTTCCGGGTTGAAGGCATAATACTGTCTGTGATAGATACATAAGAAGGTCGTCAATATGAACACGCGTATGGTAATATTTAGCTGCAGTAATAATCATCTTAGTGAGCCTCCAGCTCTAGTAACTCACGCAAAAGAATTGGATCTTTATTTTAAGCAGTTTAGCCAAAAAAATAAAAAAATAATAGACGAAATTTTATGTGGAAATGGAAGCTTACCTTAAGTTTGTGTCTGTTAACTAAGTAACTATGGAAAAACAGAATGAATTAAGCACGTCATTATCAAATAATCTTTATAGTAATGCGAAAGCAGTTTACTGAAATAGCTCTATTAAATTATTAACTAATAAATAAGCCCAGGATTAAATTGTTCCTTTAAATATCGAAGTACAGAGTTATTGACTGATTTATCATAATAACATTATTATTTCCTATTAAGGAATAGATATTTTTATTGCATAGACAATATTTAGGTAAGTAGTTCTACGCTGAATACAGGATTTATTTAACCTCGTCATGTTTGAAATTTTTTTATTATAAACTTTTATATTATTTATTGTAACTGATTCCTATAGTTCACCTGCATTTAACGTCAAGATTAAACTGAAAAATAGGTTCTTTAAACATTATTTAAACCTGAACATTAACATCATATTTAAATAATACTTATGTAATCCCCTATCGCTATATATTTCATAAGATGTCGTTAAATAACCATTACTGTACAATTAATTAACAAACGTATCGATAAAGTCCAACCTACGCGATTGAAACACGATCAGTTTTCATTATTCCGAGTAAAATTCACGTACAATGATAAATCTTAATGAAAGTACCGATCACTCATTTAACGAGTAGGTAATCTACAAAATGAGCTCTCATTGATTTCGAGCTAATTATTGCGATAGTTTTACGTTACCCATACAAGCAAAATTAGTTTTTATTGAATATAAATATCGTATGCGTTAGAGTTTAAAATCGTTTGAGGTGATTGTTGAGATATGTATTATATTGGGATAGCAATCGAGAATTGTGCGTCGTGCCAATGCATCATATTTGTCGAGCGTTTCGTCAGATCAGGATCGCGGTGATAATATATGGAATACTATGAGGTCCACCTGTACTTAAATTATTATTAGGTTGATGTATTGATATTGTTATTAAATCTATGATAAGATATTACTTATCTGGAATCTGATATTTTGCTTTAATAAAATTGTGCAGTTTGTTTAGCCAATTTGCTAATTGCTAATTGGTCGATATGGTTCGATATGTTTTGCAAGTGTATTAAGAATTTAAAGAACAGTTGATAGAATCACCCGCTGACCTAATACAGCATACCTTTTTAACTTTCAACACAAAAAGGAGGTATAGTGAGATTGATATACCTATTTGTCAGTATGTATGTGGCATCCTAGCGCCTAAACGATCGATACTATTCCGATGCCATCCTTTGTCTTTGAAAGCTACTGTGAACATGATGTTTTTAAGCCATAATTTATTCAGTTATTTTCAGGTGTTTGATGACCTTTCTCCGGGATTACTGGATTTTTAAATCAGGTTATCTGACGATCTCTGAAATAGATTATATAGTATGTAGGTTTACCTTTTCATCGCCAGATGTTAAACTTAGTGAAGTCGACAAGGAACTGAGATCACGTGAGATTACTACGACTGCTCCGTGTTTTTCGTTACCAGACTGCCTCTACACGCTTAAAATGCATACCACAAGCATAAATTTAAATTCATGTTATCGAAATAGTAAGCCTTGCAGAATTATATTTACGGCCGTTGTAAATTGTTGACGCGGTAGAAAATTGTGAGATGTATGTTTTCGTGTTACATACTTCTTTCTTGTAAAGCCTACTTTTACTTCAAAATAGAGTTTAGTTTACTAGAAATGCCACGAATATTGATAACATTGCACCAGTGCATTGTATTTGATATATTATGAAATTCTGTTCTCCATTTAGTAAAAGCCTTTGGTATTGTTAAAGCAACAGAAGCTAATAACGAAATGCCTTCTGCTACATATAGCTTTTTAATTTGCTGAATCTATACAGAAATACAGGTGTTTGATATGACTAAAAGCATTAACATACCAAATAAGTGTACCTTTAGAAAGAACAAACTCATGAGCGCTTGTAAAAAATGATAATACCATTTGAGTAATTTATTAAGGAATTGAGTTGCATAGTTCTACCAAAATCTACAGTCATAGAAAACACCGTCGATAATTTTTGATACTTTTGTTGTAAGACATGTCACACCTGTTCAATTTGAAATAAACGAACAAATGCCATGATGGTTAAAACTTACATTAGGAAATTGATGAAATATTTAAATTGATACGTGAGCTTTTTATATCGCGTGCTTACGCTTGATGAAATAGCTTTCAATAAAAATAGCCTTGCTTCGCGTAAATAGAGAAAAACTCAAAAACCTCAAGCCAGTCACGCAAACACACACTCCTTGCGGTCGCGGGCGGTGAGACAAATGGAAATGCAATCAACTTGTCCACAAGTTCGTTGATTTGATGCGTGTTTATATTTATTAAGGTTCGCTAAGAATTACGTTAAACTTTAAGGTACCCACATCATTAAAATTCTATTGTAAGTTGACACTTGTTAACATTGTAATATTTGCGTAAAATTACTTTTTCTTAAGTTGGTACTAAGCCAAAGATATTTTCAAAACCGTACCAACATTTTGTCTTAAAAGAAGGACTATCATGAATCAGTATGTAAAGAAGCATTAAAAATTGTGATATCAATCGAAATCATTTCTCAAAATAATTAAATGCTATCAATAAAAACTAATTCTTTTCGCACACTTGTTCGACTGATAAGATTCTCTGAATGCCTAGGATGTTAAATTAAGTCTTACTGATAATCGCGGCTGATAACTTCAAAAGACTTATAATTACGTTGCAATTAATTTGATAATGTTCTTACTCAAATACTCGTTGACACCTGCCAAGCCTACCTACTTTATGGAATATAGTTATTAATTGCATTTAATATTTAAATTGCTATATTAATCAACAAGGTGCTATTATAAAAACTGTGTTAATTGTAGTATTCCATAAGTGTCGTGTCTTTTTAATGATACCTCGGAGTAAAGCTTATTTGAAAGCGATGTCCGTCACGGGACATCAATCAATAATATTATAATGTCGAAGAGTTGACCATATATGCCGTTGTATATTTTAGCATCGCATATTAAAAATTCCATAGATAACGAATGTGTAAATTACTCATGGTTTTTGAATGATGTCTTTGTTTAATTATAATGTTTCTTTGCGTATCAGCGGTGCGCGTTGAGTTTAGGCCTACACAAGACTAGGAAGCTTTGTAAGTCTGGTATCGAAACAGAAAAAGTTTTCAATAGGGTCGGGTATATACGACTGGTCATCTACTTCACTCATAGCTAATATACATACATGGCTATTTAAATATTGGATCAGTGCTATATGTAAAAAATAGCTATTAATACGACGTCAAAAGAAATTTGTCTTACGTTATTTTTTTGCATTTCAAAGCATGTTCAAGAGCATTTATTAATTGTGTACTTAAAGGCTATACTGGTGTGTACCTATAATAATCTATTACTAAACTAATTTTTAAGCGTAGAGCTTATGAAATATAAAAGTATTAGGTACATTTATATATAGTAGCAGATAAGAATTTAATAAATGTCCATGATTTAGAAGTTGGACTTGACAAATCCAAAACATTTTTAAAAGCAGAATAATGAAATATGAACCTTATAAGCGCAGTCTATAGACATTAACAAGGATTATAATATCAGAGGTCGCCGGATATTTATCAATTACCTGTTGTAATTTGTAGCAACAGTGTTAATTACAACGTTACGTCTACTAGATATTATGTACTATATAGGTGACAAAAATGGAACGTATTTTATCAAGAATTGATTGGCGACACCGCATTCTTCGATACGCCGACAACTAATTATATTTATTATTGTTTTTAATTAATCATGAAACATAGTTACGTGTGCGCCCGATAGCATCAGAACTTGCCAGCCTTTTTGCTACATTTGTGTACTGTTTGCAAAAAACTGGTCTTTGTGTGTTAAATATGTAAATGGTAGTATGTTTAATTATTAAAATTTTTATTGTTTAATTTAAATTTTAAGTTGTTATCACTCAACATCTTATCCATACAAGAAATTTAAATAAATGGACACATGCTAAAGAAACATAACTACTTAGCAAATATAAGCAGAAGTCTGAAGAAGAATCTGTAGGTATATATAGCATTGTAAATAAGGTAGATAACTGGAAGCTATGTTAAAGGTGAAAAATCTCTTTAGTGTTCTGCAGTAAAGCATAGTATTAAAAAATATAATTTTATATTCCTTTCCTCTTGTCTGTAAAAGATACAGCGCCGTAAATAAGCCTCTATAAGACAGAAAAATTCACTTTTGTGCTACGTTTCAACATGAACTTTCTCTTTTCTAAATACTTAATAAAACTTTTCTATGCTGTCCGTACATTTGAGCGATTGCATCGTCTGCCTCGCGCCCCTGCGACGTTCCTACTCCGCTCCTACGCTAATGAATTCGCATGTATACTTGCCAACCTAATTATGGGAAAATGAAATACCTAATGCTTTTATAATATAATGCGATACCATTCAAAGATAACTTTGTTTAACTTGACAGCTTATTTAACGTTTCACAGTTACCGCACAAAAAAGTGGCGACATGTGTAGCTTTCATTGTTCATAGATTTCTAATTTTTCTTACGTAATTATCTTCCAATTAAACGCAACGAGTTATGCTGAAGAAATAAATAACGTTTCAATGAACAATTTTTGAAACTCTTCCAATCAACGGTACGCATTACCAATGTTACTACAACACTTTCTTTCATTACATACAGTGATATTTTAAAATTTATCGAGAGTTATCGTGCCTACTGTAAAGTGTACAAGCCGTTCGCGTGACCAGATTGCGTCGCTCGAGCCTTGTAACTTTCGCACCACAATTTGTTGCGTCCCAGTCGTTATTTATCAAAATCATATAGATCTTACCACAGATAACACACGCGTCGGATGCGACGCTAGCTTTTTGCTACCATATCTAAAGATATTCGACAATTATGAGATTGCATCGGTACTTTTAATTTTGATGTTATTTGCATCAGAAATTGATTTTTTACATTTAAAAAGCATCCGCAAAACGCATACACGCATGGTTATTTCGCATAAGTAATTTGTTGAATGTAATTAAAATTCGTTTGCATAAAACCGTTTTGAAGGCATGTTAACGGATAGGAGACTTCCTTCACCGATGCATATTGTTGTAGTAAAAATTGTATATAGACAAATTATGAAAAAAGGTACATATTGAATACTTACTTATTCATTGAAGTTTATGAATCTTAGAGGATATAAAAACGTATATATATTTATAACCCCTAACAGCTTTATTTCGTTTTGCAAGAGCCCTTTATAAGTAATACTTATTTAAAAAAATAACATAATTACCGAACATCATTTCTCAAACTGGCAACTAGACAATTAACAACAAAATTCGAATATATTCTGATTCATCAAACCAATTCGAAATCATAATTGATCGGTCATGAAAAAAATATAGGGCTGCAGAGAGGGGAATAGGCGCCAAAAATATAAAACTAGAACGATGACTGGCAACACTAGAAACACTTGGAGCCAAAGTCAATTAACGGACCGCTCGCCACGTGGAACTGACGAACCAATTGTCTAGCCAAAGCGTGTTTTTCAGACAAAACTAAGTTATATTTTTATAAAAATAGTTGCTGGTTTCTTTTTATAAAAATAATTGGTTCGTTTTCAATATGTATTGTTTCACATTTTTAATAAAATACCTTCTGACAAATTTTTATACTTTATTTTTATCTCTGATTCTAACGATGCTACTTTGTATCAAATTTTAATTTTATATATTTCTTTTCTCAAATAAATAATGTATATTATGCCCATTAATTCCAACCATAATCACATATCAATATGCTAACCATCAAAACATTATTCTTTATCTGAAAAATATGCATATACTAGAGGTTTTGATAATTTGAGAGTCAGCTGTGCGACTCGTGTCCGGTGCCCGATATCATTGGTCCGAATTTCTGCAATTTTGACTATTGCACTTTTTGAAATCATCTAGGTATGCAATATATTGCACACGTATCTCACGGGCGTTGTTCAATTATCGAAAAAAGATTTGTACGCTAAAATAATTTTTGCGAAGTAAAAAACCAAGAGCAACTGCATATAATTTACGTTTTCAATATCTCATACCATATAATCAATATTGGAAGCAGCGGGCCGTACTTGTAACATGTTTATAGTATTAATACATCACAGTCGCACCCGATATCGAACTCCTGACCCATGTATGCATTATGCAATAAGTTAGGCGTCATCAATCAGTCAATTGAAGTCTCCATTTTTACTGATATTAAACTGATACCTTGTCTTTCAGAACATAATATAATTGGGACATTTGGAATAGAATTTACTTTCATAAGTAGACCCACTCCTCTTTAACAATTGTAATAATCGTTGTCTTCAGCAGTATATAAAATGCTGTCACAATGAATACTGCATAAAGTCTCCGTTTTTTAAAAGATGTTTTTTTGCAATATTAACAATTAAGCAACAAAAAGCTTATTAAGAGAATTTCTGCCAATAGATATTTATTTTTTTAGTTTTCTTTAGTTACAAATTCCTAAACATATTATTTGAATCTAAGTAATTGTGTGAAGTGTATATCCGTATCCGTACGAGACGTGATAAATTTTTCATTGTAAATATTAATAACATCAACAAAGCCGAGTCTCTGTGGCTCTCAAGTTCCGTGAAAAATGCGAATTACTTTAGAAGATGAGCAGCGAGTCAGAAAGCCATTGTTGGAGCTGATAGCGACCCCTCTGCCGGGAGATCGCTCGTGAAATTATTAAGGACCAACTGCAAAAATGAATAGAATTAAAAGAATTATTTTAACATTATTTTTTGCTCTGTACTCTTTTATAAGCTTAGATTATGAATATATGAATAATAATAATAATAAGCACTAATGAAAAAATCAAAAGTAGAAACATTTATTAGTTATTTCCCTAATTTTTTCTAAAATAAATTTATATAGAAAATTGGACATTTCTGGGTTTAATGTAAATGCGCATTAGGTTGAATACCTTCAGTTACAATTCCGGAGATTAAAAATAGACAAAAACACATTTTAAGCTGAAAAAATTTATCAATAAAACACGTAGTAGACAGAACTACACGATACTTCACGTGTAGTTTTAGGTACCTTTATTTGAAGAAATTACGTGCATTATACTATACTAGATAGATAATACGCAATAATAATATAGTTATTGAACTTAGAGTACAAATAAAATTGATAATTTAAAATTATTTCCATAATATGTTGTTATTATTTGTTATTCATTCGAATAATATATATCAACAAATATATGGAATATTTAAATTCATTAATTAAAATAAGACTATCATTTTTAACCATCAACCACGATAGGTACCTAGTTATCAAATTGTTCACAGTCACTGAGTATCGGCTATTGTGATAACAATGGTAGTCCAGCCAATCATAACATTTTTCTAAAGGACAGCCATACAAATCAAATTATATATACCAAGCTTGTATTATTAATATTAATTGTAATAAATATGTCATTAAAACCACTATTCTGTGACGTAGAAACGTATTCAATAAAATTAAGTCGTTTTTCCAATGCATTCTATTGTCAATTTGTAATAACATCAAAGGTTAACAAAATACTTATAAATAATTAATTTAAACATTTTAATCACATGCTTTAAATTACTTCGCGTTTAAGTAAAATGGCGCCTATTGCTATATGTAATCGTAATGTATGGTATGACAGCTAGGAGTAATATACAATTTAATGATCAGTATTATTTTATCTTTAAATTATGTTGATCTATGTTAGAAATGAACTATATTTTCTTTATTGTGTTGTTTTAAATTTATCAAAAATTTTGAAAGTCGTGACACTAAACCAAAGTACATGTAGTTATTTAAAATGAAATAATAATAAAAAACAAAACACAAAAGGCAGTACTCCTGGACACAGCACGTATTGTCAGACGGTTTCTTTTCGGCCCTAAACGTCGGTAGCTTGGGCTAAGTTCCGCTGCTGATGGTTTTCCAGATAAGGTTTTTTATACTATTTTTATTTTTGTATTTTACTTATACATCTATTTTAGAAAAAACCTAACTGAGAAATTAAATATATGAGACAATAAAAAACAACTAGGAAGTTTGGGTAATTCGTAAATGTACTGTACTGAATAATAAATACCATTTTGTAGATTTCAGAAAGTTGAGGAACGTTTAATAGCACACCTTATAATATTACTGTGCCATAGACCGTATATTTTTAGCCATCTTGACATTTTGACATGACGTAGCGTTTGTGGTAGCGATGTGGTTCGGGCACACACCGGTTACATTGTATTTTAATTAATTGTTATGGCCCAGGTCAAGACGTTGCCCCACAAATGGCGGCTAAGCATGAAACCTACTTCAGTCTCATAAAATACACTCCAATAAGCTTTTTAAATTTTATTCAAACCATTACTTACTTTTACTTTTACTTTAAACTATTGTATTTAAAATTTAAATGCATAGCCTTATCATCAATTCTATCTAAAAGTCTATCTCTTTCTAAAATTAATCACTGAATAGAGACGGCAAAATGTAAGCATTTATACACGTTAATTCTTACTAGCAATAAGACTTCTATTAACGTTGTAAGTCGTAATTGCTTGATATGAATGTTTTTAAGAAGTGTCAAATTTTATTAATTTAATTTCTTTTACTAGTAAAAGAAATTCATTATCAAATATGTGACACGATATTTAAATACTGACATAATTATAATACTTCATAATGTACTCAGCTATAAACAATCTCTATATATATCATAAACCGATTATCAAAGCTTATATTTTAAAATTTAATTAAAATTCACTAGTATATAAACCTCTTTTGTTTCTATAACGTCAAACTAACGGTTGAAAATAATTAATCACAAATGAAAGTAGGTAATACTAACCAATAAACATATATCTTGTTCCAAATAGTTAAGCACGTTTGATAGTGATTTTATACAAATTTGCTTAGGCCATGTGCATATTATCCCTACTTTTGACACTTGGATATGTAGTAGCCTTTGTTAGAATTGGTTAGTGTGTAGTAAGGCTTATAGTAAATTTTGAATACAGCGTCGGATAGCAATTAAAGCTGACCGCGTTAAAGCTATTACTATGTAAATAGAGTCAGTAAATGTCCTTCAGACACGACCATCCTGAATTCCTGACCCTTGATTTTGTATCTATACATGCGTTGCTAATATAATTAACTTATGATTTTGTATTTCGTCCTTCTTGGTTATAACGTGTTTTTCTTGTAATCTAACTGTAAATGTTGTAGTTAATTAGTTATTATGAAAATATACCTCAAAGTCATAAAACAGTACAGAGTTCTCTAGTTCTGACTTAAAAAAATTACATACATAACCGTTATACGGGATTGAAAGGCATTTCAGCGATTAATTTTTATTATTATTATCATGACATTTCAAGATTCACACAAAAAAATAGAACGACTTGAATCAGTCTTGCAAAGATCCATGGAGTTAGAACATATTCGATGTCCTTAAGACAAGTAGCAATACTTCTTACTTTATTTAAATTAATGTACAAATAAACATTCCAATCCAAAAAAACATTTTATTAAATGTGTTGCGGGTATAACAAAATATCATTTTAGATTTAATTAGATATTACTATATCTATTCCTTTCTTTTAATTAAATAATTAAATAATTAAATAATAATAAAAATAAGGAAATAAATTAAAGATACGTTATATTGTTCATAAATAAGATTAAGTATCGTCACAATACTCATACATCATAGTTGAAGCTATCAATTACACAACTATAATACGCGGATCCATGTAATTATTCAATATGCCAATAGAGAACATGTAAGTAATACTTTAGCGGTGACAACTGCTAATATATGGCGTCTTTAGGAATTATAGCCGGCTTGCTGGACGTACGAATCTTATAAACAATTGTGAAACGAACAAATAATATGAAGACCTTTTAAAACATTATTAGCTGCATCGAGCTTTTATTTGAGGTCATTTTTATACCCTATCTGCAAACAGCTGACAAACAACGTAATCAAATTTAGGCAGTATTTGTTTCACTTATTATCGCATCGTATGTAGCTTGTTACTTTAATTTTGGATCTTGGAGCTAGCTAATCGTGTGATGGAGTTTAGCATAAATTTTTTA
Source organism: Hebomoia glaucippe (assembly GCA_025727935.1). Lineage (NCBI taxonomy): Eukaryota > Metazoa > Arthropoda > Insecta > Lepidoptera > Pieridae > Hebomoia > Hebomoia glaucippe. Next base: position 11,556,242 of record JAOSYY010000010.1, read on the forward strand.
TTTTTTTTAGTTTTTGAACTACTTTAAGCATTTTGTTTCCCACTTATTTATCTATTTGCCATCATTTACTAAGCAAACCATAATTGCATTAGTGCCCAAAAATCTCAAAATCACTCTTATAATTTTTCGTAACATTATATTACTTACTATATTTAAAAAAATATGTTTTTTATGTAATTAGTAATGAATTTATTAGAAATATCCTAGTGTATACTATTGTCTAATGAAAAGTAATTAACCGGTGGGAGGTACATTGACATGACAATGCGGAGCGGAACAATTGTTGGAAGAGTTAAAGAGACGATGCTGAGTCAGCAAGATCTTGTGGCACATGTAAAATGACTGTACTGTACGAAGTAAAAATAATGGATGTGCAGCGATACTATAATTTTTGAATCCCGTGGTACAGCAGTTTTAAGCATATAAATTAAAAATAATTTACAAAAATATTCCTTTTTTTAAACATATCAATGTGGACGTAGTATAATTTTTAGTAAATTTCACTGAGTTTTTCCTCGCTTTGTCTGTATGTTATTTTTTGTTTTCATAGCTATGACATTCAGATGTTACCTTTCAAATGAATGTAATAATATCTGGTTTTGTCAACAACCACTCTAGGTGTTACAATTGCCTAATCAAATATCTAAATATAGAAATTCATTAGAAGTAATAATTTATATGATTTAGTTCCACGCAAAATGGAGGCATATATGTTAATGAACACCTTGCGTTAAAATGGGGTTAATAATGGAATAAGTATGACAATGAGGCTTCGTTTTTAAAACAACTACAAGCCATGTGTTACTAATCATTTCAACGAATATAATCTATCTCGTATCTTCCAGTATAATTTGGGTTTTGCACGCTCTTGTTCGTTAACTGTTACACTAACAAAACCGTTTTACCAAATTTTGCTGGATAATTTTAAATAATGTTACAATAACAATATGGCTATTTTTCTCGTGGAGGCTGGAACTGATCCAGTGACAGAACCAGCACCAAAAACTGTCTACATATTTGTTGAGCATAATTAGTTTTAATAACGTGTAAGTTTGCTACATTTTCATGTGGTAATTGCTTTAACTAATTGCATGTGCTACTTTAATATGATGAAAATGACGGTTCCGGTGTTTTAAGCTATTTAATTATCTTTTTAAAGCAAACTAATGACATGCCCAAGATTTACGTGCAAAAATATATATTTGTAAAACTTAATTACGTATACGAAACATGTGACTTTGTTTTACTTACTTTAAATATCATGTACGCAGCTAAAATATATTATTTTTCGTAGTTTAATTAAATTATTATATATATCAGTTTAATTTAATAATTTTACTCGTATTAAATCGCGCATCCATTTTTATGACTCCACGATCGGTCCGGTTAGTTAGGCCGCAAAGAGGCCGACATAACTTCATTGATTAAACCTCACGTTGATCGATGCTTATTTCACCATTTGTGAATTGCTTAACCATGTTTCATGCGTAATTTGTATAATAAAACAGATATTTTCATGCTATATTAAGAAGTCAATACAAGAATAATCCTCTCATTCTCCCTGTTGTGTCAAAAGTTTGTATATATTTGTCTTGATATGACTAAATTATGTGTGTATTTAAAGCCTCTATATCACAGAATTTTACATAGGTATATCTCGCTCTAAATTTACTTTTAATTGTTATTAAATTACTCCTTTTGTATACAAAAATTATAGCACAATATATACGTGGCACTAAAGTACGGTGTACAATAAAATTCAATAAAATATCTACTGAAATAAATTTAAAACTACAAATATATTATATAAATACTACTTACTTTTAAAAAACATGAAATATGGAGACAATCATTTTCCCACACAATTGTTTTCTAGTGAACCTTTTACAATATTTAATTATTAACTTTAAAATGTCATACATAATAATAACCTTACTCATTGTCATTAAAAATATTAAAAACGTAATTTGAATACGTGCGTCAATAATGAGTTGAGGCAAATCGGCTTGCAAGGGGTACGTTAGTTCGAATCCAGTTCGAAGCGGCGACGCGTAAAGATTCCGCGATAGGCAACTGCCCCGCCACATGACGCTACTGACGGTACACCTTGAGTACTATGTTCAATGTACCAGAGTCAAAGATAACTACGAAACAAGCACATTTTGACCGACTAGTTGGTCTAATAGGATCACTTCCGGCGGTCTAACATATTTATATTAAATTAGAATTTACCCGCAATTTTTTCGCAGTAATGGAGATTTTAAAAATGATCTCTCGCGTGGGTTAAAAAATTAACACACGAATTTTATCAAATATTACTCTTACCTTATTTCTGCAGTTTGAAGTAAAGCGGACGATTTAATAAAGTTTCATACAAACTTTACTTCTCCTCTAGGCACACCCTTCATAACTTGAAGCTTAGACAATTGTCGTAGCCTATACAGTCCACAAAATCCCATTTTTCTCAATAATAGAATTCATCACAAATGATTAAGCGGTTTGGGCGAAAAACCCGTTGCGATTTATGTTACGTTATAACAGCCGAGTTTTTTGTAGAAAATTATAATATTAGGCTCAAATATTCATGCATATTCAGCAATAATAACAAGCATTGATAATTAAAAGTTATAAATTAAAAATAATTACGAAGATTTTCTGCTCTGCTGTATAATTTTTTATATACTTTCTAGAGTCAATGTGTTATGTCATTTCTATCTATACCTATAATATATTCAAATATTCAACATCTACCTACTTTCATTTGGGGAGACTGAATGCTTACGCAAACGTGTCGTTGGCAACTTTACATAGCAATGTCGTCAAAGACTCAAACGAAAGTTTAAAACTCGTGCAACATCTAATCAAAGCGAGCATTACAACGAACAATTAAAAGCTGAAGTGAAGCGCGCGACCGCTGATTGCCTGCCGATATTGACGGCTTACGAAACGAGTCCGTTATTAGACAAACTAAAAATTAAAATAGCTAAACGGGCTTCCCCGCCTAAGCAGAGCAATTGTACTGCACAGCGGGCGGCGCGCCTTTCATTATTTTATAATAAGTCTGATAGAGGGCGTCCAAATCTCCGCGTCATGCTGCGGTACGCCAAATAACCAACTCTTACCAAATTAATTGCTACATTCTGGGCGGCAACGTCACTCGTACTGGGTCATTGTGATTTCAGCAATCGTAATACAATCGTAATTAATGAATTATTGTCTCCGAGATCGTGACAATCGCTTCGTTCATTTTCAATAACAATAGGAAACTTTTAATACAGTCGAGAATTGTAAATATCTAACAAGTAGTTATTGTATTTACTTTAATGCTCTGTCACGTAATTTTAATTAAAAAACATTACAGATTTCGTTTTGAAAAATTGATACTTTCACATAATATTCATTTCAGTATTAAATAATTCCATTTATTTATCTGCTTTCATTATATATTTTTTCTTCATCTTATTCTTCTTATTGTTACTTGTACAAGACATAGACTGAAATTTAACAAAATGCGAAGCCTTAAATTAATAAACGATTATCAAATATCAACCCACGCAACTTATGTATCAGATCTGAACAGTTGCCAGGATATACTACCATCGATTTTGTTAACATCTGTACGAATCGATATAGCACTCGATTCAGAATCGAGATTATGCTAAAGCGATGTTAGACGTGTCGAACCTATCTAGATATCGATATAAATCATCTTATTAACTATTGTTTCGGGAGGTGTGGTGTGAACGAAGCGTGATCTTATCTTCGTCTGATGTGTTTTAAATTAACATAATAGGTTTTGTGAATGGGTATCGCCTCTCTATTTGTTGTTTTGGACTGTTACACAGAGTGTGATGGCTCTGTGAACCGATTATTGCTACAAGTATTTCGTAATCGAATACTAAGGTCTACAATGAGAAGCTTGGTTTACAAGATACACTACTTTGTCAACAATTTGAGAATATAGATGTAAGAAATATTTCACAGCTTTCTAAAATAGACTAAAAACAGAACCATTTGAAAAAGTATTATTTTATTTAACAAGTCAAACTAGTATTTTTTGTCTTTACATATTATGCTCATGGAGCCTATAAGTAAATAAAGGGTGTCTAATACTTAAAAACAGTTATTGCGTAGAATGCTGATACAAGGTAATCAGATGACGTCACACATTCGGCAAGTACACAATAGCCAATACCCGACATGTAACCAAACTGTGATACATCGGCTATTTGTTTGTGAAGCCGTGATCTACATGAGAACATTGTTCTGCTGACTCACTCTCTCTCTCTAGCTCCATATATATGGTGATTCGTGATGAACTACAGTTAAACGTGTATATATTTATCACTCGACAAAAAAGACTTTAATAATTAAAAATCCAAGAAGTAAATGTATGAGAATATTTTTTTAAGAGAAAGATTCATTATATAATTTCTAAACGAATGGGGTCTTACAACAAAATATAACTAATAATTATTATAAAAGGAGATTCTTGCTGGTTAGGATTTATATATTATCGTATATACAAAATAGTAATATGTTAGATAACCGCATATTTGGAAATAATTTTCAAAATCACAACAGTAATTATTGTATTAAGCTTGGTATAAAAACATTTAATGCATCTTTATTTTTTTACTTTGACTATGTCTTGGAATTTTATTAAATTTAATATAACATAATGCAACTTGTTAAACTTTTCGTTTTGCGTTTAATAGTTTCTATTTAATTTTCTTGTTTTACTTATTAACTTTTTTGGGCACCGTATATAATTCTTTATTAACTACATTTGAAAATAATGTAAATAATTTAAACAAAAATTATTAAATTATTCAAAGATCTATAAAATTTCTATATAAGTATTAAATAGAACTTGTATATCCTGCCGATATTAAAGTCTTGAAAATGTTAATGTGTAATTTGATTTGCAATCACTACATTGGTCAAATTGCACAATAAATTATAAATAGCTGGCGCTGCAGATGCACCGATATCCCTCAGTGCGGCCTGCGGGCGAAACGACGTGGAAAGGCTAGTTAAGAAAATTATAGGCTTAGTTCAACCGCTGATACCAATAATCCAACTAGTTAGAGCGGTTTAAGTCTTGAAGTGTTAAAATGCGAATAGCCATAGTTACTCCATCTAATTAAAGGATATACCAATTTGGAATTTCTGATTGGAAATAATTTTATTACTTTTCTAGTTTATTAATAATTTAAATTAAAAGCAAAAAAATTTTCACTAAACTTGGTTTTTAAGTAAATCTGACTTTTAAGGTTTTTAAAATATTGAAGATATGAAGAAGTCCCTGATTTCGAATTCCAATACGATTAATAAAGGGATAGCTCAATAAATAACATCTCATTAAAACGAACTGCAATGAGATTATGCTTGCAATGTTTCAAGCGCTTCGATATATGTTGGTCTTAAACAGGGATGTAATCAAGTGTCTTAGTAGTTTTGACGAGTAATGAACTATATTAAACCATAATTAAAGATATACTTAACTGACATTTTTAGAAGTTTTATGACCTCACCTTAGCACTTTTTGGACTACCCTAGACTGAAATTGTAGATTTTAGAAACAAATTTATAATTTATGAATGAATATGTTTTGATAAATCAAATAAAACTCACATTTTATTTTTATTCCTGTAATCTTTTGTGATATATTATAGTAGGCATGCAATAAATAGTTCTTAAAATTATATTTTGACGTATTCCTTTATATAATTGACTTACAAATAGATTCACCTATGTGAAGTTAGATCGGTATTTCAAATAATAATTTATTACTGCTATTTCTCACATTATACAACAAAAACTTTTTGTTTCGGCAGACAAAAGGGACATGTAAAATTCCATACTTGGTTGTATCTAAAACAAAGAATAGGATTTAAGAATTCATAAGCGAGATATGTGTGCAAAAAGAAGGTCCGACTCAAAAGTTATACCTAAGAAATATAATTGTCAACGATGTGCACTCTTTGAATGCTTTCACGATCGAAATAACACGCGATCTTACATTCATAATTCAAAGACAAAAGAATCACGATTAAATACTTATTAGTGATCGTTTATTTTTTAGTTAATATTTTGATAACGCTACAATAATTCATATCTCATAAGTAAAGGTGGTCGGATAGAAATCAATGAGATATTATCTCGTGATTTTTATCAAATGGGAGTTGCAATACTTTCTTATGTGACATATTTTAAAATTATCGCCTTTAAAACGGGTATCGATCATTGTATTGTCATGAGAATGATTTATCCCTACTTAATCAAGTTTTTCATTTGATAACAATGTAATAATATATTCGATGTGAGAGAAAGATACGGGATGCAAACCCCAATACAAAAATGGGGATCCTATAAGGCTGTCATGGCTGTTTGTATGTCTGCCTGTCTGTTGGATCGCAACTTCCAATTGAATGGATCGATGTCGATGCACTTGTTTGGCTTAATAAAGACCTTTAATGTATTTTCATGTGGTGTAACATAACATTTTCAATAGTATGCATAAAAAGCCTTGTAGACTAAAACTTTTATTTTCGTAGCTCAACAATTTTCATGCGGGATAGATTCTAAATAAATGTTTCATTTTACATAATCATTTCAACCACTAATAACTTCTTCCATTAAATTACAATTAAAGTGATTATAATTAAGCTCCATTTTTTTCTAACTTTATTAATTGTTAGTGTTTTCGATCGTTAGTAAAGTACACTTTAAAACTTAAATCCTAAGTTCGTGCCTGCATAAGGTGTGTACCAAACGCCGCCAGCTGAGGGCGTGTACGCATATGATAAAATATGTACTGCGCAGACCTCGCGCCTTAAGCATTTGATCCGTTTTGCGCACCTCAATCTTTACGTAATGAGCTTTTCTCGCTGTTAACTTGCTCTCTAAATAGTATAACACAAAGTTATTTCCAAATCCGTTTGTAATTCTTCTTAATTCTAGAAAATCAAGTAATAATTATTTGTTATTGCACTTTTGTGAAAGAAGATAAGTTCGTCCTATGCTAGTCAAAATGTTTATTAGTAGATGACTGTATATGATAATGAAATATTCACATACAGTTTATTAGTCTATTATTTCTATTGTATCATATCTATATAAGATAGGTGTGTATTATAAAACAACGTTGACATTAACATAAGGTCTGATATGAAAAAAATTTAAGAAGTTATATAAGTTAATTACAATTTAAATTGCATTTTATTACATACAACACTTTCCACGCCTATAAATCAAATAAGAATACGTCATGTCATACAAGTTTCATACCCAATATCCGATACAATACAACACAATAGTCCCAGCAATCAGGTGTTAAATATAATATCCTCTCATCCAAACGATGTGCCCGATCAGTATCAGTTGTAGGTGCGTGGTTTAATAAAGAGCAATAATTAAATGTTGTACTTGAGTTGTTTATTCGGTTGGAGGAAGGCATGCCACGCCCTCGTAGGCGCCTGTCTTGTTCTAAACGATTAACGACTTACGTTGAATACGTACTCAGTATCAATTGGAATAGTATGCAAAAGTTCCCCGGAATCGAATGCTCACAACGGTATACCGATCACAAGAACAACGTTGGAATATTTTGCCTGTACCTTTTTTATATCAGAGAAAAGTATAGTTAGTAAAGCCATACAATTCACTCGGTGTCAAACGAATCCTGTCGCCTATGGACACCTCAAAGACCTATAGATCTAGGAAACGCGTTGCCAACCTTAATAACTCAGTCGTATTATATGAGCTGTATTTATTGACGGTTTTTAATATCATCGACTTAGTTTTTTTAAAACGATTAGAATGACTTGTAACTAATTCTAATAAAGATTTTTATAATATCTCGGACAACAGTTCAACTATCGTATCGAAATGAATGGCATGCCAATATTGTGATTTAATATTTAAAAACTGACCCGAATTTTAAACCAACCTTAAAATAAATATTTATATTTTTCGTTTTTACTTTAGCTTAAACTCCATTCCTGATGTTTTAGTAAGGTGGTTCAGACTTCTTTATTTTTATTTCGAATATTTGCAATATAATACTCTTTCATAACTTTTCTAAGTCTCGTGAGCTGGAAGAAGTTTTATATGTTCCTTAAAATTGCAAGCAACCGCTTCTCCCGTTTACAAAAATTCAAAGATTCAGAGATTCATTAAATTTATTGTTTTAAATATCTATTTAATTGGAACACAATTGGTTTATAAAATTGCAATATAAAGAGTCGTAAACCTTATTTCAAAAAAGATTAATCTTATAAGACTATTTCGTGTTCCAAATCTTGAAACATATTGGTAACAAATCACCAACGATGGGTCGTTTAACCGCCATTTGTTGCCCTGGTAGGGGTGGTAATTGTGTTTACAATAAACACCCCCCTCATACCACTACATGTTAAGCGGTTACCTCCTGATATCTGTTTACACTTTAAACTTGCTTATTTATAAGAGAAAATTAGTAATTTTATGAACGTTCAATAGAATTTTGTTAAGTATTTTAATCTTTAAACAGAAAGTATCTTCATCAATCTTAAATTTAAAAAATGGCTAATTATGAGTAGGTTTCTTTAATTTAAAATTGTCCACACGAATCTTAAAATAAATGAGTTTAGATAACACAAGGGACATAAATGTCAAAATGTTTTTTGATTTTTAAATTTAAAAGTTGAATGTGTTACGAACTAATTTTTAAGATGTCATATAGCGAGAAATCCAGATATTAAAACGATTACTAAGAAAAGTTTGTCTCAAACACAGGTTTAATTCTAAAATTAAGGTAAGGTGAAATGAACTTGGATACCTAATACAGTGAGACTTAACGCGTCGGGTCGGTTGACGCTCCCATGAAAATCCCATAAAAAATAATAAACAATTTACGTTCAGTGACACGCGCGCTCCGTCATTACGCTTTGGTATTAAACTCTGAGATTTTTACACGAAATCTCTTTTCACAGAATCATGAGGTTATTTCGATGTGATTCATAAGATTAAAGATTGAGCGGAGCGGCAAGTAGAGCATGAGCAGTACAAAGGGCTCATGGGTTCGATTCCTGAGGCTTCTAATAGTGTATAAAAATTCTGTATGTCTGTACGTCTACTTATTTCGGCACATACATGCCGAAACATCGTTTATAGAAGGATTGCGCGTGTCTTGCATTAACACGCATTGCGGTTTCAATATTACATTAAATTTGAAAATTTAATATAAATAACGAATTATATGTTAATTAACAAATCAGTCTTCATTCTATACTCATTTTTAAAAGTTTTACACAAAACATATCTTTTTAAAATACATACAAAATTTAGTATTCATAATAATATATTTTGTTTCTCACATCTAAAAATTTTGATGCATTGTACTGAGATTGTCACCTGAACTACGCTGTATTTAATTTAAAATATGGACCGATTCAAAAATATGCATTTATGCATACAACAATCAGAGATATAAATACCGTACCAAAAATGAAATTATAACTCACACATAGCATCTATTACTGCGAATATTCGGTACATAAACCGTAATTATCCAATAAAGTACATACAATGGAACAATAACTGGTTGCACGTATACTCATTAGGTATAATATTTATGCAAAACGAACAGACTGGACGACAGCAACAAGTGTAGAATTCTTGGAATACCTAACAAATGTTACATTTTTCGTTCTCAAAGCGACATAGCCCAATTAAAGAGACGACACGGCCGACTCTCTTTATAATTTATTCGCTAAAGATTTTGTTTTGTGCCACGTTTTTTTTTTCCCCGATCGAAATCGGGATCGTAAACACCTTGTTCGCTCGACTCCGAGCTTTGTTACCGATAACGTCGATAAACGATCATTAATTTGGAACGCCAAAAACTAATTATTGATTTCAGTTACATTAATATCTAGTAAGTAACCTTTAAAAATATTAAGTCGCATCTATGGAACGGATGAAAAAAAAATGTTTCAATCGAGCGGAGTACAATTGATGATATTCATGGGGTTAGACCACTTATTTATCCGTTAAAGAAATGTTTTGCGAAGTAAATACAAACAAATATCTTACATATACGTAATCTGGATTTTTTATTTATATTGTGATTTAGCAAGCATAAGCAATTACGATTCGTTTGCTCCCTGCATTATAAAAGTACATATTATTTGCGACATTGTATTATTCTCAGAAGAAAGTCATTGATGAGTTTATTTTTGGTACCCATTTTACGTTAATAACACAACAAACAATCAATTTGAGTTTAAAAACATATTATGTAACGTCTACTCATGGATATGTTAAAAAAATAATTCCATTCTTAACATAAAATAATTCAACAGTCCCACAAACCCACTCATTTACATAAACCTAATAAAACAAAAGTACGTAAGCAAATTAAAGCCCAATTAGTAAAAATATAAAAGTCCCCGTAATAATAGCAATGAAATATTAATTATACGAAGTTTATTCTATATACCTATATTCAATTTATAGGGTAATTTATTGAGCTCAATAAAAACGAGTAGGCGCTTTAAAAGCCAAAAAAGCTTAATAATCGTTTTTATAATAGTTTTGTATAGAGAGGAATAATCATGTTTTGACTATCAATATTAGCAGTACTTTAATTATTTGTATAATGTTTTTCACTTTTGGATAGGCCTACTTACAAAATGGGTCCAATCTCAATGAGACAATGGAATGCATTTATTTCATCGAATATACAATTAATTTATGTTATAAATATAAATCATAATAAAAGGAGACGTTAAGTCTTAATTTGAGAACATAAAAATGTACTTATTTAATTATAACTTTAATTTTTAAATTATTATCTAATTAAATTTTTTCTATAACATCTTTAACCATATGCCAAAAATATATTTACATTATTTTTCTGTGTATTGTGAAATTTTTTGTACATATTATTTTTCGTTGTAAGTTTATAGTACCATCCAAAAAATAAATAGTGCTATCTGAAAGCCTAAAGTTAATCTAATTTAAAGTATATCGTCTCTATATTGGTACGGGATCCATGCGATCCTCGGGCATCAATTCTCAGAACCCTTTAATTGCATCCACAACGCAGATCGAACGCTTAAAATCGATTTTTTATTCGATTTATTCGTTGTGCGCCCCGAGTTTAAAATCATGTTTTTGTTTTGCTATAGTGAATGTTCTGTTTATGTAAATTTTACACGCGTCCGCTGAAAAACTTCTCAATTAATTAAAGAGTGACGTATGACCTCATTATCTTAAATTAACTTAATTTCTGAAACGAAACGTTAACATGAAACAATTATTTAAATAATAAATGATAAATAATCTTTGATTTCCACTAACGATAAAAGATATCGCATCCGTCCAATCCGCGCATAGATATTTTTTGATTCCATTCTGAAAAGTCAAAAGCTTAGGTAAATAATTAAATTTATTGTCAGGAATATAAATAATACATCGAAACCATTAATCGATCAATATATGTTATCATCTTACTTAAGTTGAAATTACGAACAAGAAAGCACTACAACGGACATATCCTCTATACGTCGAGAATTATTTTAATTGGAGACATAAAGGATAGTGGCATTAGTCCTAGTTCCAGTATTTCAATGAGCAAAATTGCCGCATTCAAGAGACAGCCTGCGCGTGTCTTCACACCTTCCAACAATAACGCTCTAAAGACAATTTCAGTCTTTATGCCTATCGTTATAGATACCAAATTCTTGTGAAGAGTATATAGAAATTACTACATATAATAAAACAGAGAATTCCCAACTTTCCCAAGGTATCCTTTAAGTCTATAGTTGCAAATTAGATTCAAACTGAAGAATGCAAAGTATTGATTTTGTTTTATAGCTAAATGATTCTTAACGTCTTCAAAATAGAGTTCAGCTTTGTTTGAATAGTACTGTATTAAACAGAAGTAGTTTTAACACTACTCGTGCACGTATGTACGTAATGAGGTGAAACAACTCAAAATGCGAGCAACTTCAAATATGTATACTTTTATCTTTCAAATAAATATAATCGCAATCTGGTTCGACTATACTAGAGATTATAAAATATAATTGGGAATTGAATATCATTAGGATAAACTTATGTTTAAAGGAATACGGCCCTATTTATAAAAAAAATTAACCCGCTATAGCAGTTGAATAAAACACTCGCTGGACTGTAAAAAAATGACATTCATAAGTGCAAAAACAGTCCTTTAACAGGATTTTATCTTATAGAAACGAACCTTCAAATAGCCTAATTAGTATTTTAAGATACGGTAGAAATACAATATTATGTTTTCTTATAAATGAAACGATCAGTAATGATTTATTTGGAAATTTGATGGAATATCAGACATATTACAGTTTATTAAGGTTCGTTTGAGCAAATTAAAAGGCGTAATTTATCTTAATAAAAAAAAACACTAACAATTTTCAACTTAAGGTAAATTGTGAGTTTACCAGGATCATAGGAGGTGGAAATCTCTTCTGCCTACCGATAGGAGGCCGAAAACAGACATATTGCATTGCATGTATCTAACGTATTTAATGTATACATTATACACGTACTAGAGTTTCTTCAAGTTCGAGTTAGTATCAATAATATGTTTTCTTATTAGAGCTATCCAATAACCACGAGCAGCACCTTACCACTATCTACTAGAAAAAAATTGTCCACTTCACTGATTTGCCCTCAAGGATGTGGATTAAAGCATCTAAAATAAAAGACTATCAAGACAGGTGTATTCATTTGGAGCAAGGTGCAGACAAAATTGATCAGGTGTATTTGTTCGCTGCCCTATAACTGTCCTTCTCGTAAAATTAATAATGCTTTTAAAGATGCGCTAAACTTTACAGGTAGTATTGCATAACGTTTATTATAGTAATCATAGATAATAATGTCAAAGACTACCTCATCCAGATTTATAGCTTTTTATTGGCAAAAAGAATGAAAATCTTAAGAGTAGAGTTCGAATATCCTATTATTAATCGACGAAGTTTATAGATAAGATTTGGAGGTCACCAATTATGGCGTTAATTTTTTTTTATCTACATTAAGTATATTAAATTTTAAATCCTGCAGTATGTGTTTTTATAAAAAAGGAATTCTTTGTTACGATTTCTAATATGACTTTAAACAATAGCTCAATATTAACCTCGTTAAGAAAAGACCCATGTGTCCGAATGTGGCATTGAGCGGGTACATTTCTCTGTATATTTCCATGATAATTTCTTTAAACTTATTTCACATGATTTGACCGCAGTGCTATCGCCATTTACGTAGTTTCCTATCTCCTAAATGGTAAATATATTTTTATTGGTTATCATACATTCTTTTTCAAATAGTTTTTATTAGGAATCACGTCCTACAAAAGAAAACTAAATGTATACATCAAATTGGTCATTAGAAATATTTATTTTTAATATTTATATGTTTAGTTAATTATATTGAACATTAAGGAGGACAGGTGCAAGCGACGCGTGCCGATCCAGGCCTGTCATATAACACTTGACGGAGGTTGTAGCCGCAAAGTATCGTCTTACAATTGTGATTGCCCATGTATACGCAAGAGTTCATTTGTCTTAGTGAATATCGCGCAGTGATGCATTAACAAAAAAAAATACAAGAAACTCAGCAATCGTATTTGGAAGACATACTTTTTGATTAAAACCAGTCTTATATGATTTTAAGATACTTACAAATGCTCAAGTGAATTCGTTTATTGAAATGCTTATCGACATTAGAATTTATGTCATTCAAACTTCCTTAATATAATTATCGCCATTAAATGGAACTTAGGGGTTATATGTATCCTGGCGTACCCCAGTCCAGCAGTTTGTGGTTCAGTTTAAAAGAAACTCAAGTTAATGACCCCATAATTAGTAAAGACGTTGAAAGATTAAAGGTGTGTGCCCAAACACCCGTTAAGCTGGTCGGAAGTTAAGGCAGGTTTGCAATCAGGGGCCATAAATGACCCCAGCGCAGGTTTAGCTACAGGTGCCCTCGATACATTGGCGTAAATATATACATTTATGTTTATTAAACAAAGGCTTTAAAACAAGGAATTAAATGAACCCTCCTTTGTCGATTTTAAACACATTAATTTTAAAAAATTGTGTTTTGTGTTGCTTTTCTTTAGTGATGTAACGATTATAAGTACACTTCTACAATTTGCTATTGTAGATAATTCATCATCAAATGGTGCCACCGTTTGATGATAAATTGAGTGTATTCAGAAAAGAAGAAGTGTTGTATGTAGTATGTTTACATATTTATATACGGACGTGTAGAAAGCTAAGATTTATATATGAAACTAATTAAGTCGATGAATTACGATTGAAATTCGATCACAAGCTAGTATTTAATATATGTAAATGTTATCATATTTCTCGTTTTGTGAATAAGAATTTACTTTAATTTTCTACACTTAATCTCGATAGCTGACTGCGATAACTAATGTATAAATCATTAGTTTCTCAAGAATCAATGCTTGTCAAATTTGATGTGAAACTCCAAAATGTAACATTGTAGAAATGACACTAATTAAATTAAGTTTCACGTGACAGTTTATCAAAATTTCTGTTGGTTTTTTTGTGAAGTCACCTGCCCGTACCCTCAGTCTCGTCCGTTACTAATTAGCATACTTTTACTTCAACAAAAAGATTACTTGCCCCCAATACTTGGACTTAACATTCAATACGTTTACACCAAATAATAATTATGTTCTGTTGGATGCATTAAGGGTCCGTTTCTCTGTATATATTATAATATTAATGTGTGAGGGAGTATAAGCAGGTGAATCTACGATCATTAAGGTTTCAAACATCCTATAGTCGTCATATTTAACTGAATAATCGCTAGAAATCTTAAATATTTCTTGAATACTTAAAGGTTGTCGCTGATATTAATGTAACCTTTTTTGGATAGCATCAGTAAATATAAAATCGAGCAACGAGTGTTTCCCTAAAATGTTCGATTATATACAAGACAGATATTGACTTAGTCTTTATTTAACGAACAATGCTATTTCATATTAGAAGATATATATATTTTTATAAAAATATAACGAAAGCTCCATTTCCCGTAACGAGACTGGTCATACAAAATTCTTTGCCTATTTCACTAAATATTTTATTTAACTAAGCAGAACCTTCAATATGTAACCAACTAAATGTTTATAAATTTTTTTACAGGGTAGGATGCCAAGACTGAATAATTATTACTGAATATCTATAAAAACCACCTAGACGCAAAACCAGTTGATCTACAACGTAATCAAATGTAAAATTGATCCACTGAATTTATACTGAAGAAAGCACCAATAACCGTTATAAAATCCAAACGCCAGTGTCGTGCAGGGGTCAAGGAGATAAGCTAAGTCGCAGATTGATTCTCGGATCAGTCGCTCGAAGCAGTCAAGTGTGGACGATCCTTTTTCTCGATTCGCTGGCCATTACGACTATGTCCTTAAATAGGATTTAGCCAACACTCCCAGTTAGGGTACTGAGCTAGTGTTTGATTTATGACCTGTAATAACTTGTAACAGATTGATATTTTCCAGTGGATTCACCATAAACGTTATTGGTACTCAATGGAAAGAGATTTTGATTTTGACCTTATCGGATTAGTGCAGATGAATTCTTTAAAATTGGGGTGTGCTACCAACCCAAACTAATTTTTTTTTGTATTTACAACAGTCTATTTTATTGTTTTCTAAAGTCTAACCATTGCATAAATATATTTATAAAAAAGTGCTGAATAAAGTTTTAAAATGAATGTCTTTTATTTGAAACGTCTATTAAATTATTTTACACACTTCGCGGTTCAAGTTACTTGTACCAAGAAATGTTGAGCAGTCGTAATTTAGCGAAGTGTGAAGTTAGTCGCATCGGGGGGTACGCACGTTCCGTGGTAGATGCAAGAATATTTGCTGTGTTGTAAGCCTCGAATATTCCACGGTGTTGCCGTACTCAATAAATCCTGGGGAGTGATGGCGTGCTTTTTGTTGGGCGACATTTTTTCCCGCGCCCACAGCACATATATCACAGCTCCTAGTGACTTATGCGACTGTCTCAAGACTCGTTTAAAACAAACTGTGTCGTTTTTGAAAAACGTTCTTTACTTTTTTTAACACTTAATAATTCATGTAAGTTGCACGGACAGGATGCCCGTGTTTTATTTGCCAAACGATTTCTACGTCTCGTTTTAATTCAACAATCAATACGAATAAATCGTGGAGCAAAACTATAAACGATACATTACAAAGACGAGAATGCAACATAGGTTTATTTTTTCTACAGAAAGTTTCTTAAGAAACCACTGCAATACCGCAAGATTCTACGAAGCGTAACTCTTACAAACTGGCAAAATCCTGAACTTAAAAAGATCAATTGCAAACATTAATTGTTTAACAACAATGTCACCCTCGAAATCCGGATGACGCGATACCGCAAATAAAACGAAAATTAACTAAGGCCTATCGGGTCGGGGAACGCTTTATAGGTACTTTATCCGATGTCCTTTCTTCTGAAATGCGATTAAAATTGAATAGCTCCATATGTCGCTGGCAGTGGCCGTTGCGTCACAATCACAC
>JAOSYY010000010.1:11572941-11621504 GCA_025727935.1 Hebomoia glaucippe
ATGCAACTATTTTAATTTTAGTATATAGGAATTCCAATATTGTGTTTTTTAACTGACTGAGAAAATGTTGTTTTAAATAGTTTAAACACTCAGTTAAATAAAAGTCAAGAGGAAATATCAATAGTTATTGATAATTTATTCGCAATTTTATTTAAAATACACAACTTCACATTGTTCTGTTTTAAAAACTAAAAATTTAGGTATGGGATATTATAATGGGCTTTTCTGCACTGTGAGTGATCACTAATTTACAATTTATATTGTTTATCATCTAAAAATGTTCATTTACAATTTTTTATGTACATATATTTTGGGTACTGAGATGTCATTTGTGAACGTTGTATTTACAATATACTTATCACAACTTAATCGTACATTACTTTATAATTTTTTAACTTAGCTATACTGCGTTCACAAATAACATTCATTCATAAATTTATGGCCACACATTATCTTATTTTTAATGGTACAGAAATACAAATTATTTAATACAATACTATTGTATTGAAATGGCAATTAAACACAATCAACCGAATTATGTGACCTCAACATATTATGAATTCATTTTAGATAAGTATTATAATAATTATTATTCATAAACAAAGTTTTTCTGACAGTAAAACCGTTTATTTACAAATTATATGATTAATAACTATTCATATAAATTACTATTGCATTTCATAAAATAAATTCTACACGAATCAAATTTACAAAAAAAGAATTGTCAAATAACTCTGAACACATCACAATTCCTAAGGGTGAACAAAATAGTTCCGAATTAAATAAAAATAATGATAATAAAACAATCTATACAGGAACGGAATATAACTTAATATATGTACAAAATACACAATGATTAACAATACCTACTTATATTCATCTAAGCGGACATAGTTACCAAACTTATCTTAATTATAATACTGTACAATTTCTCTAGTTAATTCTTGTAAAACAGTATTAATATTAATACTTTTAGGAAAACATTCGCGGAATATGAAATTCGCGTGAGTCAGAAGGATAATTTTGAATGAGATATGTTTTTCAATTCAAATTATAATACCTTTGTATAATATGTGGTATGTCGTAAACATCAATTCAGTAACAGTCTTATTAATTAAGTGATGTGTCAAGGTATTGTGAATAATAACTATTTCAGTACATCAGCTATATTTATGTGAAATCACAGTATCTATCTTGTGACTGACGTCCCGCCTAGGGACGGCTACTTGCCCACAATATGAACTATATACTCTTGTTACTGGTCAACTTATCACGTGTATTCACTCCTCCAGCCAGTCTGGAAAAAATAAACAAATTAAAAATAAATTCTATGATGAATAGAGAAATATATAATAAAAAAACAGATTTTTTAATATAATTTATAGTACCTCAGCAACGTGGCAATTAATTACTGAATAATTCACTAAAATGTATTAATTATAATAAAAAGTATGAAGGTGAAGAAGTGTATTACAGATTAGATTAAGATAAGAAGAGAAGTATTACTAATTTTACACAAATATATTGTTGGAAATCTGCTTATATTCTTAGGAACAAATTTTTTTATTACTGTCATGTATTAAATAATTTTACATTTCCGATATACATGAAAATAAAATTCTTATTTCTATGATTTAACTGCAAAAGTTTTATTTACTTACCATTGAATTAAGTTGTGCAAGGTGATGATGATGGTATGGGTTATGCGAAGCTGGTGGAGGGGCGAAGCCCTGGTGCGGCGCGCCATACCAATGCGACATATGCGCTGCCGCCGGATGTACTAAGCCTACTTGGTGCTGACCTGGAGGCAACATCACACATTAGTATTCAACGAAATAAATCTTTTTGTCGCCAGAAATAGTAAACTATATTTTTATAACAGAAAGGTTACATATTGAGCATTAAAATTAATAAATTTCTTATAAACAGCACCTGGAGGGAGTATTAGAAATATAAAAAACACTACATGACATTAAAAGAATTTACCGAAATCCATTGCTGAAGGGAATGCAGATCCCCCGAATCCTTTTGACGCGTCTCCCAAGGGTTTGATCATGTCACCCATGACACCACCTAGAGCAAGAGCGCACGCTCCTCCGCCTCCCATTCCCATTCCTCCTTTTTTCTTTTTGCTCTTACTACTTAGTTTGCGATTTCTTGTCTGGATCCCTTCTTTCTTCATCGTCAATGGCCGGTTTACCTGTAACAAGACCATACCATTGTGAATATACATTAAAATATTTGAAAGCATTACTTTTAGTACATTAAAATATCGTAAATATCGTTATATTATATACTAACGATGCCTCGCGGTTTCACCTGTGGCACAATGTCTTTATAATTTACAGCCTATAAGTTATTCTGGTGTATGAATGATATTTCTATAAGGTTACATAAAACTCCATTCAGTAGTTTTAGCGTAAAAATTAACAAACATCCATAGATCATAAAAACTTTTTTGTGATATTAGTGAGAATTTCGTAAAATAAGTTGATGAATTTGATGTCTTTAAGTTAGATTGACACTTAACTCATGGCTCTAAACATCTATAAATGTCTTTGATTAAAACTAGATATTTTAATGACTGTAAACTACATCACGTTCTGCGCATACTGTAGCGACATGTCATGTCGTATTTCACATTTATGTCCGTCTAATGACAGTCAAGCAACTTGTAACTTCAAAGCCCTTTACGCAAATGTCAAGAACCTATTTAATAAATAGCTGTATTCTCAAAAAAATCAAATTTAAATAATATTTTACACAAAAAAAAACAAAGACGTCTTGCAAAACAAGTTTTGAAATTTTGCAGAAAAACCTACAATTAAATAACAAGTTAACAATCTATTTTTTGTTTTATTATATTATATTGTGAAAGCCAATTAAATACAAACAAAGCTACGTTGCTTAACAATAGTAAAAAACTATCGCAATTAGTTTCGACTTCACATAACACAAGGTTAACAATCGTAACAAGTGACGCACTGCCTCCCGCTTTATTGCTATGACATGACATTAAAACGGTATGAAAAAACATTCACAATACCAATTTTGAATGCTAAATAAGCGGCATAAAAGCAGCCGGGACCATAAAATGGTATCACAATAGTCGTGTGCGAATATTTAGTTGTTTGGTGAGCGATGCCGACATGCGTGAAGAGTACTCTTCTTGCATCCTAATGCATCGATGCACTTTGTGACTGTCCTCGGTGATTTTGTGGGAATCGAAGGCACTCTTGAGTTCCTCCTGCGCAGTCACACATTCAAATGTGTTGATGTCATTGAGGACGTCTTCTCCGAATGACTTTGGATAGGTTTTCCTTTTGTCGTACGGTGAGAATAGTGTTAGTCTTGGTGAATTCGTATGCAAGTTTTCCTTAAATTACGCACTTATTGTCTGTCTGAGAATTTTTATTGCGCGTATTCATACAAAATGATTCATAATAATGCGTTACGACCTCAACAGCCTTAAATAGGTATGAGTTTGCTGATCCTACGTTTCCTATCAACTTTCTAACGCTTGAAAGTTTGGAGGGTAAGGTAACAGCAAGTGAATTTCGTGGGTCAAATATATCGGTCAGTTTCTGCAAGGATTCCGAGAAGCGTGCGTCACGACGGACGGACGGATGGACAATGAGTTATTCATCGCCTTCCTTGGAAGTTGGCGGCGGCATGTGGCCCTAAACGCACGATTTCAATGCCCGCCGCCACCAACAAGGGCGCATGACCTGACCTTATTATACTTTGGGATAGAGCTTCATATCTAGGTTTAGACTTAGATCGGTTAGGTGTTGGTAAGTTTATAGTAAATCCTTATTACAATCACGCGGTGTCAAATTAACCCTATTAAAATAGTAATTGTTTTCGATAGAAATCATAGGGCTACATAATTTGTATATAAAACATATTTTTAATTAACACAAGACGAAAAACATAAAAGAATGTGTTTCAATACTTTGTGGACAGTATTAGAAACTGTGATATCGTATACACGTAAGCGCCTTAATTAAAGTAACAAATGCAGCCGCAACATGCTGAGCAAAACTAATTTTGACAAAATTCTCAACAAATGTAGCTTGCAGAAGAGTGCGTGTTAATTCCAAATGGCCCTAATATGTTCCCGCGAATCGCCCACACAGCTTGCCCGCATACCGCGCCGTCGCTGCATCAATTGAACCAATATAAAATGCATTAACATCAGTGCATATGCCGGCAGATTTACCAACAATTAGGTCATTGAAAAGCCTTCGCGTTCTTTCCAAATTAAAGAAATAGCAATAAGACAAGGACGAGGTCTTTATTTAATTATTCTCAACGTCAGTGCGAATATAATATTAAAATAGGAAATTTGACAACGTAGATATAATAATTGGCTAATTAAGACCATAACACTTTGTAAGAATTAATTAAATGACGCTAAATAAATCATTGGACAGATTGCTTCAATGATTTGTATAGCGTGAAATCAAAAGTTCAGATTTAATTTTTTCCAAGATAAGAGTAGAATCATGAACCGTAAACCGACACCGAATTCACTGTAATTTATATAAAAGCCATGATAGCCGCATATTTAAATGCGTACATAATTTATTACAAAAACGTTTTGATATGCCCAACATCCCAAGATATAAAAATGGTATTAAAAATCCAACCAGGAAAACTACTTCGGGTTCACATGGTCATTCGTACGTAGTTTGCATGCAAAATATACTTCCTTCTAAGGCTTATAGTTCCATAAGTGGTCGCGGAAGGCGTACATCATATTGAAATACTGAGGTATTCTTCACTTTACCTGCCAAGCAGTTATATAGTTAAGACATCCGCCATGTTAGTGCAGAAATTGCTTAATAACTGGCCATTATGTCAGGTTAATTACAACGCTATTGCTTCTGCGAGACGATATGCTCTGTATACTCAATACTGATGTATGTTTACTGGTATGTATATACATTAGGTAATGTTTATTGAATGGAATTGAATCCGTTCTACCTTCCTCTAATATAGGTAAGCAATTTAATGCTCATAGAACCAGTGCATGAATAATAATACATATTTTAAATTAATAATTAAGTAATGTTATTACGTAAATAGACCATGTCTTGTCACGTGTGATTGCAATACATATGTATCAATGATATTATTTTAGAATTATAAGAAGAAAAGTACTGTGTATGCGAAACATAAGTTGGATCGTTGGAAATATGTAGTTTCCGTACAAAAAGTTTATTGTGATGAGAAAATCTGCGTTCAATGTATCTATTAAACATTCTTGATTTCACGCCAACTAGTCTGAAAATACCATAGTTTCAAACTCTCACGATTACTATTCGCGAACAGCTAGAAATTTCACGATTCGTCCGCTTATCACGTGGAAAGTAACACGCCCATTTCGCAAAGGAAAACAATCATAATTACGTAGAAATATCTTGGTCATACAGCATTGCTTCCCCACTAACGATACACGCACTTTGCATGCAACATACCACCTCCTTGTACGGCAAAACAATTGGGAAACGGCGCGAGTGAAAATCGTTTACTACGATTATAGTTATTCACGTTCCTATATTACAGACTAGTTTTGTGTGATACAATTTTAATAAGCACAGGACAGTAAGGATTCAAATAGGAAATAGTCCGTTTAAGGCAATGATATGACGATTTTTCTTTGTATTATATTTGAATAATTATGTACTTAATAGAATTTGAATGGAATGCAAATCTCTAGCAATTAATAAGGGACAACAAAACGGGCCCGTATTTGGTTACTTCGTGATAATGAGAAGTAGTCTACTAGAAGTCACTAGTTTTGATGGAATATTGGGTCAATAGATGCTAAATTTAAATATTTACGTCATTCAGAAATAGAATGTTCATCATAAATCTAAGTTGTTATATAATATTAGAATTAATGAACTTTGAATATTTTGCTTCCGTTTTAGATATACGAGTACTTAATTGGTAATTCTATATTCATTTTAATTCTTCCCACTAAGCATTTTCTTAAGATTTAAATTAGTTCTACAGCTGAATGTTTAAAATAAAACAACATACCTAATTGGAAGGCAAGCTGTAATGAAAGTCAGTGAGCAATTACGATACAAGTCATGCTTCCCTTAACATAGGGGTGCGTGTCCTGGCGAAGGAACTTCTGTTTGTATGAAATTAGAAAACTTATGTTCAACATTATTTCTTCATGAAATCTGGCCTTAGGGATAACTGACTTGGTATTACAACAAAAATATTTAGTCGTCAGTTAATGATTCGAAAAAAATATAAAATTAAGATTGTATATTGACTAACAAAGCCACGGAGTAATTTCACCAAAAAGACTTTAAAGATGTAACAAGGAAGATAGTTAAGGAAGGCATAGGAATTCTTTCAAGACTTTTATATAACTAATATTCATTATTACCAACGTTATTTTATCAAGATATTTAACATAAAACAAAAAGAAAATACATATATTTATTTTATACTGCATGACATTATAAAAATGAATCCTATATTAAATTCAAATGCTAGTAATAAATATCTGCTATCTACAATACAATAAACTTTCGAGCTACAAACCGTGTACTAATTGTAATGACGTCAATGCAATGTACGATTTTCATCGAAGTTTTTATTAGCAAATGGTAAAAAACATCGAACAATTCACGCAATGTACATGTAATAAATTTAAATTATGTATATGCGTGTTGTATTATGTGACTATGCGTGTGTATAATAACGCTAGGTTTCTAGATTGAGGTATTATCTGCATCCATCTGCCTAACACAAATGGTATATAAAACCACTCAGGGAAAATAACAGGCTCATATAACAATACCGTGGAAAATGCACTGAAATGTATTTTTTCCGACAGGTAGAAAGCTTTATTCACAGACGAACATACCTAATTAAAATTATAATGCAAATTTGTTATAGTTAATT
Source organism: Hebomoia glaucippe (assembly GCA_025727935.1). NCBI lineage: Eukaryota > Metazoa > Arthropoda > Insecta > Lepidoptera > Pieridae > Hebomoia > Hebomoia glaucippe. The sequence goes on from JAOSYY010000010.1 coordinate 11,579,875, forward strand.
TATTTGAATCCCTAGACATGTTACTTATTTCAAATAACTTTCCAGGGCTACTCTCTTTGGACTTAATTTTTTAATCTTTTTAAGAAAAACTATGTAACCCTCTTTACCTCATAAAAATGATTTGATTTAGGTAATCTAAAGACAGAATAGTCATTCTCAATAAAAATATTAATAAAAAGAATCTGCTTACCAAGGATCTTATTACGCCTAATTAAAAAACGTAACTAATAAAATTGTCGACTACAGTGCTCGCTCTTGTAAAAAGTATGATAGAGTCATTATCAACAAAAAGCAATGTAAATGTCTATTGAAACTGATCGCTAACGTGAGAATTTCGTTTTTGCACAAATGATTGATACGCTGTTTACAGGCATTTAGCTGACAATACAATTTCGATTACAATGTTCTTAATACTTGTTTGCTAACACGTGGATATTGTTAAACATGTTTTTATAGTTTTGTTGTTTCTACCCTATAAAACACTTAGTTACGTAATGTCTCACGATATACTTATTAAAATCAATATTTTATAACGTGTAACATGCTTCGCTTGTAAATAATGAGTGGTAGTTCAAATATTACGCATGCACTATGGAGGGCAGGGGGTTCTTTACTTTGCTTATTTTGGATGACATGGGAGGTAGGTAGATCTAATGATAAGACTGAACTTCTGATAATGAATCATTAAAAATTCAATATGTTAACGTAAGGATGAGGAATAGTGTAAGAGCTGTGCTTACTTTTGCGGACAAAGGGGAGGGGGAATAATTGTAATAAATCCGCTTACGTAATACTTGAATGGCACCTAAGGTATTCAAATTTTCGATGTAATCATTTCACATTGAAATATATTTGTGTATATCATCTGAATGATTGTTCTATACTTTTGTGTCTTAGAGCTAACAGAAAAGAACTTTGTATTGTTTCAAAAGATTTATTTCAAATGCATGTTCTATTTTTAAATATACTAACCTATTTTTAAAGTATAACATTTAGTACGCTTGTATTTTAACGAAGTAGATATGTATTATATAAGATGGATACAAAGATCCTCAATTCTGAGAACATGAGTCCAGTTTCCAAGTAATTATGTAATATGAATGCATCATAAATCTTAGTTGATTAATCAAAACGTAACTCCTGTCAGAGACTCGAAGCTTACAATATAAATCACTCAACCCATTTATAATTTCTAAGCCTGTCTATTTTCATTTGTGCAAATATTACTTTACGACTTTGCCCTCTGTCAATGATAATAACACGGTGAACTACAAAAAGAAAATAAGACATCTTAAATCGCGTTATACTTTTCTCTTCTGAATATTCTTTCTGTATTAACTATACGTATTTTAAATTATAAGAACCTTCAGTCACATGATATATTTTTTTGTGATTTATTGTTAACGTATTAATTCTTTTTCTAAGCATTAGCAATTCGTAGAGTGAAGGTAAAACCCTTATTACAGCACTTCACGATCTTTCCATGCCTAATACTCAAAAACTGCTAGATAATAACAGATACTTAATGAAATGAAAACGAAAACTAATTATCTTTGAAATGTCTCAAAAACTAGTCAACTGAAATCAGTAGCATTGTGTCGCAATTAAAAGTAGAAATATTCCCGACGGCAGGAGTAATGTTGCGTGGAGACCAAAATAAAGAAGCTTATTTCAATTGGTCGCGACAGAAAGGCCACACGCGAGTTATAAGAATCGCAGATTTTAATAAACACGCTTATGTTTATAGCCAAATGCAAATACATATAAACATAGAATAGTAAAAATTTACCCTGTTCGCTAAGTCGATTAGTTTCCTGTGTATAAGTAATAATTGTTTCGAATGTCTGCACATTGCACAGAAATTAAGATATACCTCTCACAACGTGCACCTAAAATTCGCCAGAACACCGGGTTCGAGTCCCGGTCGGAACGCAGTTGCATTTAAAAATATGTAATTTGTGTTCTACCTCGGGTATGGACTGCCTGTGGCCGGACGAGTGTCAAAAACATATAGGCATTCCGAGTATTAAATGTAGAGGGAGGAACTCCTAATAATTTGTAAATTCCGTCCGGGTAACGTACCACCGTTCATAGTTGGAAAAGTCGTGAAGTGCTGTAGTGTTTCGATTTCAGTCTATAAATTTCCGAAAACTCCAAATAAAAAAACATAAGGCCTTAAGGTTGGCAACGTCACTTCTAGATCTACTGATCTTGGAGGAGTCCATGGGCGACAGAAATCGCTTAATATAAGTGAATTGTTTGTTCGTTTGCCTTCCTACCATATGAAAAAGATACATACATAAATTTAAAAATAGCAAAAACAGAAGAGTATTTAAAAATAATATGAGAACATTTTTTTAGAGATTCTAAAATAGAATAAATATGGTGGCGCCACATATTTGCATCGCTTAAAAGAATTTGAAACCGTGCATTCAAGAAAAGGGTTCACAAATGTATATTTTAATGTGTTTTGGTTCAATGCTGGCGGTTCTTTTGGTGATGTCGGTGAATTAGTTCTGCGTAGTTAGCGCACTCGGCAATCGTAAGAGCCGGCGCCTGCACAGTTTTTTATTATTGTAAACATTGTGATATCCTTATGAAGTTTAATGATTCCCATAAATTTATACAATATCGTATGCCTTCGAAAAAATAATCTTGTATTGAAAAATATAAATGTAAAAATTAGGTATTGATAACATTGTTATGCATCAACTAATTCTTTTTTAATAAAATGCTCGTATAATAATTCATAATATTTTTTAATACCATTAATCATTTCATTGATTGGTCTTTTTGCGAGACTTGCAATATTTCATAATTAAGGATGTGCCCGAAGATATGTCGATGAAACACCATTCCTTGTGTTTGAAGTGAGCGAGTGATTAAAATAAATACTCGAGGCAGTAGTCGGCAGCGGACAGCTGCTACTCGAAAAGATAATTGAAAATACGATTTATACCGTACCAAATTTATCGATATTCTCGATTTATAGCGAATGTAAACTTCCTTGCAATATATTAAGTATTGACGACCTTAAAATCATTCTACTATTTTATAAATATTTTTATGATTTATATATTAGGTAAAAAATAAATTTTCAGTCACCCGAATGTATGGTGGTTAATGAGACGTCATACTTACACGAAAATTATCCATTAAATTACATATTACTTGAAATCTAGTTATTCTAACACACATACTTGTTATTTTGCATTAATCACAATAGAATAATTTTTCATTTAGCTTTTCCAATGTTTTATCATCTCAATATCTCAACAAAGTTAAAATACTGCTCAATGAAATTATTATGATACAGATTATAGGCACTTCAATTTTTTTTCAGTCTTGTATCTCAAAAACAATTATGAAAAACGATCAATTTATGGCAAGCCTGTGGCTTCGAACTCAGTCCAATTAGATGCCGGTAACGTCCGCACTAAATCTCACGCGGCTACCATGCTACACTAATTCATACAGCGCCGCCAACGAGCTCTCTTAACTGTCGACACACAAACATCGCGATTATCGATAACTCATAACTGTACGCAACCCTAGTACCTTTGTGTACTTTCTGAATATATTAGTGCTATGGTTCCATATAACCAGTACACAGTATTAAAAAACCTACACGTTTTATTTGCACGTTTATAACTTGTATAACAATAAATTTGAATTTAATTAGCTTCGACCAGTGATTATCTAACAAAAATCTTTCTACTTGCCATTTAAAATATGTTACGGCAAATTGTCTGTATAACGAAAATATTTTAATAGACCATTAAAACAATACCCATAATTTTAAATGTAGCAGCTGTAATACACAGTGGGACACCACACAGTTTATGAGAAATTATTTCTATATAATTCTATATTTATATAAGTAATAGGTAATCAGTATCCCGGTCATGAGCTTTGGACGACAAGGACATCTTTACATCGAATCCTTTAACGTCGTGTTTGAAATGTTTAATATACATTGCTTTATGTAATAGTACAGTGAGAATGTAACTACGATTTGTTTCAAACGATCACCCGGTGAAAAATATCGTGGTTTTTAAGTCCGGTAGGTCCAGTAAAAGTTTTTGGTATACAACGACGCGTGCTTTGAGGCCGACACCTGCTCTAAGACCCCAATAATTATTCCACCACTTAGTATATGATTATCAGACTTTTTTGGTGCTTTCAATCAAATTACACCTTGAGTTCGAGTAAGATGTCATAAATTTTTTTGCCCGTTATTAACTTCGATCGCGTGGTAACAATATAAAACGGTTTGAATTACAACAGTTATTTTATTAACAAAAGGATTATTAAATCAGTTTAGACCGAGAACATAGTATTAGAATACTTAAGTCTGGCCGGTGTATTGCGTAGGTCACATTAAGATTAAGATATATCCGACTGCAAAAGGAAATCCCTAGAATACAACGCATCGCGAGAACTGTCTCCAAGATCACCTAGATGATAATTCTAAATTCGAAACGAAACGCAGTTTTGCAGTGGAGCGCAACGACTTGATGTACAGATAAACATATATAATTAGAAGCGGGGTGTAGGAGTATCCGGATAGTAGTGATGTTATCAACGGCAACCGCGCTTTGTGTCAAACGTCAGATGGTTATCTAAGATGTTTACAGATGTAGTAGAGAGGTAACGGGCTGAACTCGGACGCAATCGACCGGCACTCTGTGCTCCATATAGATTGAGGTAATTTAGTATGCTCTATCAAAATTTACCGCATTTATGTAGCACATTATTACTCAGTCATACCTCGAGAATGTTTTATTACAATTATCGACGTACTAGCAATTGCGGCGATATCTCAACGGTCTCAATCACATGGCATCATTACAATTCAAGCATGTATTTGGCTAACTAGAACTAGGTAAAAATAATTACTTTTAGTTGTTTACATAGTAGCTCAAAGGTAGAGGTGTTCTATGGCAGAACTGACTATTTAACTGACATATTAAAAAAAGATTATACAAGCAAATCAATAAAAAATAATTCCGAACATTTTGTTTAAAAAAATAAATCTAAAAATAATATAAAGAGTGATTACTGTAAAATAGTTTAATAAACCACAAAGGTATGCAGTTGTCGAGTGCCCGTAGATCACGCAAGATGGCGCTGATAATGTTGGCTGAAAGCCACATCTCTGATGATCGCCGCTTTGGCGTTATATCTACTCATTATAATTAACATCTCACGATTATAATCTAAAGTTTATTTAGCTGGTTTAGTCATGAAAATACCAGTGTCTTGTAAATGAATTAATGAATAAGTTTTAGATGTTTTACATGCACATAAATATACAAACTTTTAGAATAAATTAATAATTCAAATTTAAATAAATTCATAGATGCTTAGGTACACAAATCATGTAACGAATTTACAAGTCTATTAAAAGAATTTTTAACATTTGACTTTCATTATGGTATTGGGTATCGACTATACAAATACGACTAATAGTTCAGCTTTAAAAATTGTAATTACTTAAAAAAATATTTTAGAGACACCGAAAGCACAATAATTGTTAAGTGGAAGGACACACTTTTATCGCATTTACGATCAAACTCATGCGCAGCTGCCTTTTATGGAAACCCCCTCCTAAATACAATATTATTAACTAACGTTTGTTCGTGGAGTTACCCTTATGTGGTAGATTAAACCGCAAGTAACTGCGTTAAATGAAATAAGTTACTCCGAAATTTGTAATGAAATTAATTTGGTAATTAATAAATAAATTTATTTTCAATTTTTAACCAAAGGGGATAGCCAAACAAAATTATTATAATACAAGTATATATAAAATTTTAAAAAATATAATTATAAAACAATATATCATTATGAATTGACCCAATACCACTAGTTACATATTTGTTAAATAACATAAACATATGCTTTTGTAAATAAATATATATAATTTTTGTTTATCTAAAAAGTAATTAGGCCATGATAAATTAGAAATTCTCGTGACAGATATCTACAATAGACCGTATAGGTGTTTGCTTAGAATTTAGATAACAATATATCCTGAAGAAGCCCAGTTTCCCGAACACAAAGACAATAAATCAGGAGAGAATCGCTCGCTAAGCGGAATGAGTGCCTCATGAATAAAAACATGCTATTTAGCGCTACACTCCGTCTTCAGATACAACAAAATCGTTTTATTTCATTCACAGATATACGATATTAAACTCTAACAATCTGAATTGAGCTTCCAAATTGCTAATAAACTTTATTGAACCACCGTCGGGCAATGCTCGCCAGTTCTACGCAAACGCATTTCCGGCCGAACGCTGCCGGGAAAAAGCTATTTAAAACAAAAAAAAGAAAAAATGGTAACACGCCGCGCGCCGCGCTCGGACACTTCCGGTGGGCGCCATTTTTTCTGTATAGCCAACAGATAAAATCTTTCCGGCCTACTGCACGAACGCCCACTTTATTTCTTTTATTTTAAACAAACGATCACGTTTTGGCGAAATTAGATCGTTCGAATTGACAGCACTACACATTTTTTTTGTCCCGTGACTTTGAAATATTTAGAAAGTTGTTAATTAAATTTCGTAGTTAAAAATGTTGGCTGCGCATAATAAACGGAGGGCTTAATATTTCGATTTTCGGCGCTCAATGAAATAGCCGATTCAAGTCTATGTTAATGGAATTGCTGTTCGAAGTTGAATATTCAAATTGATGTCATTATAACATTCGCCCGACGTAGCGGCTGTTTGGCTACTAGCCAGTGCATGTGTAATGTAATATAATGAGTAAATTAAACTTTTTTATCTCGCACGCGATTAGGTTCAACAGTTTGGTATTCTGATTCCAGTGCTTTTACATTTAAATACCAGTTTTATCTCAAAAAGCTTTCGAATTTCACTAATTAGGTATAATGTAAAATGTTAATGCAAAAAATTCTATCTTCACTGCATCAATAACCTTATATTAAAATCTAATGTGCCAGAGAAATAGCAAAAAAGTAGTGACTGTCAGATTCCCTCGGATGTTGGCTGAACAAAACAGCACTTTAGCCAAAGAAAAAAACAGGAGAGCGTTCTCAATTCAAAAATTGAATTGATCGCCCCATTGTATTCGAAATGTATCATTTGAGCTGTTATTATGGTGGCTCTCTCTCTAACGTTGTATGCAACTTGGTAATCCAATACTTTTGAATAGAAGGCACTTAACGTTATGATCTAGTTTAGAAAGATCGTAAGCGCTCGAAGGTCTTGATATGTTAAGTGTTTTATTATGAAACATATACGGATAGCATTGTCTTACTTAGCAGTCTTGTTGTAATCATTTTCACTTTATATAGTTTTATTTTTCAAACGATTTCAAGTATTTTTTTAGTGTTAACATTCATTCAGCTACTGATCATCTCTTCTACATATTTAAGAGGTTTTATTTTTTGTTCTGGTTCCAATGTAATTTAATAACAGGTTATGATAGTAAACACTTTTCTCAAAGTATTGCTTCATACTTACATGATTTTTATATATTAACAGTTTGTCGTAATTATTATTGTGATAAAACAAAAAGAAATGATGTAAAAGATGTAACCGGAAGAACGTAAAAAGATATTTCGAATTATTGAAGACTTCAAAGTCTCCCAAAAACTGTATACAAACCACAAAAACCTAATTGTGTAACTTTAAGGAAGCTTCGTATAATAAACTTGAAAAAATTAAATAAACAAATTTATAAAAACCTACAATGATAGTCGCTGTGGTACAAAACTTATTATGTAGGATTTTATTCTTTATTTGAAAGATATTAAAGTTGACGGAATACTTATTGTATATTCTTCGTTATATGGTTCACCCTCGCTAGGTAATCCTATTACAGTTTAACGGCAAATAAATTATAGATTTAAGATTTCTTCACTTTATTTATTTAAGTCTTAAAGTACAGTTTATTATTTTGCTTAATAACTTTTTCACATTTTCTATCCAAAAGATAAAAAGTTTTATCAATTACTAAATATTTATCCGAAGGATGGTAAAACGAGTAACCACTAAAAAATGTGAATTTAAAATCAAATTTCAACATTATATTTATTACTTTTAAACGTTCATTTCAATCACAATAGCAATAACATAAAATGTTACCAGTCCACAGTCGCAAACACCAAAGGGACCCTATAAATATTTATGAGAAGGTGTACCATACGTCATGTCATTGCTACTGCCTTATTCCCGTATTGTGCACCCATCATTCCTTCAACATTTCAAGTACCAGGCACTCCCATTTTCCTTTGTAGCTCCTTCCAAATAATTAGGGCAAACAACATTGTTATTCGGGCACTTTAAGCGGCAATAAAGTATACATTTCAACAAAAAATCTCGAGAGCGAGGGTCGAATTGGCAGTTAATTTTTGCCATTGTAACCTACCCGCTTACGTTTGTTCCTTTTACGAATGTATCGCTTACTCTAAGGGAGTTTGTTTATTATTTTCTTTCACCGGGGTTGCAAGAATCGTGAGAAATACTACTTAGTACTGTAGTACTAAGTCTCATGCTTCTTTTCGGTAGGAATGTTTTGTAATCGATCTTTTGAATATTAAGTACTAACTACTCAAGAACTTCCAATAATGTGTTTATACTTCTTAACAGTCAAAACTATTTTTTTAATCTTTACAATGTCAAAATATTACATTCAATATCGTTTAATTTACTAACGTACAGTTAAATTTGATGTTCCTAATTCAAATTTCAATAGAGATGTATTTATCACGTATATTTTTTTATTAAAATAAAATAAAGCGGAATTATTTATATTATTCGAGTTTAAATAAAAAGATAAACCAAAACCATTTTTAATAATCCATAATTAATACGCATCCTGACTTTCATATTCTATTGGTAACAGGTAAATTCATTCGTCTATAACAACCAAAACAAATTTTATATATTTTTAATTAATTTCCCCATTCAAAAGAGGTTTAACCCGCAAATAAAAACTAATCGCAACGTCATAACCAAATCGTTATTCATTCGCATGGGTGTTATGACACATTATGAGGGGTGTGGGGCTATTTAACTCACTAAAAAGACTGTCACTAAGATACCGTCAATTCATCCGGTGAGAATACAGCCTCAAGGGATAGGGAAGTTTTTAAATCGTTCGAGGTAACTCAGATTAAAGCTATTGCTTACTTTAGAGATAAGGATGATTGAATATCGAATTCTTGACTTTTAAGTTTTATATGATTTTAATTTGAATATGACGTTTGGTTAGAACAATATCGTTGAGTAAGATAGGATTTGGTTTATATCGAATCAACAGCCTTTAAATATGTCTCAAGCTTACAGCTGTAAAAATGACTATACTTCCGTACAATTTTTCAGTCCCCATGTCCGTCACTTCCAACCGCTTTTTCGCATTAATATGTCTCATCCAAGTCTATGTCGTTTCTCAGACTCAAAGCTATCTGTGTATCAAATTTGTAAAGCGCGACAGACAGACAGAGTGAGTTACGCATTTATAATATTAGTAAGGATTTTCAAGGCATTGGTTCTAGTTATTTACTTACTTTAAAACTACAAAAATGTTTTCAACATGTTTGTAGCAATCCTTTTCGTGGCATATTATTTGGATAAGTTTGCTTTTATTGAATTGATTAACGTTACTTTATTTTGATAATTTTAATGTTCTACGTTTGTTCTTAAACCAGATATTATTAGATAAGCGTGTAGATTTTTTTCTATTTTATTGGGAATACTAAAGCTGAAACGGTGATTTTCCCGTGTAAGACCTAACGATACATAAGGAACATAACCCCATTCTAATAAAAATGATAAAGTATAAGTACTTACATTATGTAGTTTATAGTAGAGTCCGCACGCGTTGCAGACTGGCTCGCCGTTCTGGTTCCGCCGCCACAACGTGGTCGTGGTCGTCTTACAGTTCGCGCATGAGGTACCCGCCCGCCGCGCCGCCGACTGCAGCGACTAGAAACAATACAATATCAACATTTAACGACAAAATACGAGTCAATATAAGATATGCAAATATGAAAATCAAAATGTCACACATGTGATTAAAAACTACTTATATTTCCTTTTAACTATTTACAACTAATAATACCTTGTAACCATCTGTCATGCAGATAACCAAAATTATTGTCGGAATATAAGAAATATGAACGGAGTTCTGATATATATATATATATATTTACCAGTCCTTTCGTGTATAGATCAAAATAGCTAAGCAACTCTTGATTATAAAATAACAATAAAATATGGAAGAACTGTTTTAAAACGTAGCTTTTAGAAGTAATCAAAAAGTAATCATACCAATTGGAGCTTTCAATTGCATATGCACTTATTTAACAAAGTTTTGAAATAATCATATAGTCTAAGTACGTAAATAATTTTCAGTGTTATTTATATCATAACTTATTTATTTTCACCCTATATATAAAACAGGGTTGCACCTACACCTAGCATAAAACAATAAAATCTCGCATCAAAAGGAGTATAAGAAACGAACAGTAAAACAGCTATCGGCTTACGCACCTGTCCATTACTACACGTCAGTCAAACAAAAAAATATCCCGGTGGCCGTTTATATAGTCCACAAAAGTGCTTCACTCAATTAAAAATACATTCAACCTAAAAGAAAAAAACCCGACGCGCAATCCTACTCATAATATATCCATTAATTTGTCATGTCATTTATCGAACAAAAAGGTCGTAAAGTATTACGAATGAACTATTCGAAACGTCGATGCTGATCGATTCTCGGTAACTAGAATCGAATACTACCAAAGATTATCGTGACCAAAATGGTGTATTGTCCGTTTTAATATCGTAAGTGTATCGGTCTTTAAATATGTACAGTCGCCAACAGTGCATTACCGTTAGCTTTTTACTTTTACTCAAGTCTATCAAAATGAACTTACAAATGAAATTAACGTGTCCATATATAACGTCACTAATAAGAGAATGTCAGTTACGGCTAATCTACGAAACTGCTGGATAAAATTTGATAAAACTTTCAGTGGTAAATAGTTAGTAAAGTTTAGAAAAGTAATTAAGGTTCCGGACAAAAACATAAAAATCCAATACAGCCTGTTGGTTGGTTGTACTGACTAGTGTTTGAATATTGACTATTGTTGACACTAAAACATATACACAAAACAATACGTATGAAATAGGCACCGCTATTTTAAATATAATATATACAGAGTGTTTGGGGACTGCTCCCGAAAACGAAGACGGGTGATAGTACTAATGACACTTTTGATGAAGGGACGGAAAAAAATAGATCCTGACTAAAGTATAGTATTTATACATGGGACATCCATTGTACATTATAAGCAGTCATTATTACAGTAAGACAAAATAGAAATTAAGAGGAAAATAGCGTCTATTTTTTTTCATTAACTAACAAAATAATGGTATATAACATAAATATATGATATGTATGTAAGATGCTTCCATACAGATATTCCAGAACTCTCGAAAACAAGTAGGATATCGTCCTGTCAGCAATTGCTAGTAAACACAAAATGTTGTACGCGTAAGTACTTCTACCTCAAGCTGGATATTGGAATACCTAAATATTAAATGGTCTGCGTCAATATTCGCCGCGTCATGGCATCTCTTTTGTGCCACAATAAGATTAGAGCGCGCTATATTAGCCGACACTTTTTCTGACTGACTGACTCGAGTTTATGTCACTCAGTATTATTTATACATTCAACGCATAGTAAAAACCGATTTGGCTTTAGTTATCAGTTACGTAACACTTAAACCTAACTTAACTTTACCATATTTCTTTAAGCTATTAAAACGTTTTGTTTAAATCCTTTTTGCAATTCTTAAAACTAGTGAAAATGTATAATAAATTAAAAATATTAATATAGAACGTCATTTACGTCATTTAATTCAGTTTCTTGATCAATACACTCAAAAAATAATTTCATAGACACAGAGTGAATGCATGTCTACAAAACAAAATTCATTCTTCTTTTAAATAAGCACTCATTTTTACAACTCAATTACGCGAAACCGATTTCATAAGCGGCTTGATAAGAGATTCTCATCAAACTATAACGCTGGAACTGCACCAAACATCTCTAGGGAATGTGTTGGTTAATTCAGAGGGGTCCATACTAAGCCGATTACAAAAGTCAACCGGCCGTGGGGGTCGCTTTTATTTCCAACGAAAAATGACTGTTTACTCGTAATTTTATGACCGAATTACTTTCGCTCCTCAAACACCGATATGGCTGGAAAGCGTCGTAAATTTTACGAGCACAATTATTTTTTATTCATTTCGTATACACTCTGTACTCAAGTCGAAAAAGAAAAAAAATAGTGGAATCCCTGAATTCCTCGGGTAAAAAACTTAAAACACGCGGACACTTGTATATTTCGTCGAAAGAGTTTTATTAATTGTTATACCCATTTCACTGTCAACAGCATTCCGCCGCGATCGATATCGAGCTTCCAAAACAACTCCAAGATAAAGGCCGACAAAGATAAAGCTATACACACAAATAGACAAATTCAGTACATATTGTAATGTTGGTACTTTAATTTTCAGTGTAGTGTAAACTCAAAGGAGTGCGCGTTGCGACAACATCGGGGCATCTTTTGTATTGTGACATAAACAAAAACGTGCCCTTTGTCGTTATTTTAGAAGGAATTTAGCAATTATAATGGGCATAATACTGTCCTTAAAGTGGACAATTTAATATAAAAAATATAATACAATTAGGCACATCACAAAAGCACCAAGAGAAATAAATACGCTCACTAGAGATTGCTCGAATTATTAAGTTAATATTTAATTAGAAAACATTAATTTAACTTATAAACACCGAGCACATCAAACAGATTAGTCTCGCTTCAATTCACTCAAAGTTAGCTAATTCAATAAGCCACCCACATTAAAAACATATTTCCATAAAGCCCTGCCCTGCTCGCCTCCCCGCGATCCAATCAGCCTTATCTCTCCCGACCCTACTGCAAACACCTCCTAATCAAATCAAATCACAGCCTCCGTCTTCCCTAATCTATCCACCTATCTACACTTAAACATAAAATTATATTACAAAAAGGGATGGTTTACCTACAACCCCTCATATATTTGCAAACAGAAGCAAAATTTAACCCATCGGAAGCTACTACTACATACCTACTGCCTGTAATCGAGCACTAACACTCGCAAACATCGTTCAGTCACATCACGCTCACATACCCGCATATCAGCATATCTACGCCATCTAGATCCCACTATGAGAACCCCCAAGAGGGAGGCAATCCATTTACCAGCGGTCGCTCTATAGTGAAAATTCTCTCCTATAAGTAACGACTTAGAGATGACAATCGCGTAGCTACTGTGCTGTTTTTAAAGGTTTACATGGCCCCTAGCAGTGAAAGCGCGGAATCGATGTAGCCTTTACCCCTCCGCCCCGCATCAGTTTTTCCGGCGCTCCGTCCTTATCTGACTGAGGCGATTAGATAAAGAGAGATAGAGCGTGAAAATAAAGATTTTCATCGTGTTCACTCACACCAAGGTGCTTTCAGCTGGTACGTGTTCATAGTGTTTGTGTGCTGTGTAGGTATTAATGGGGTTCGTATACTATAGGTAAAGTGCTTTTGAAATAGAGCAAGGGTCGACAAAACTTTGATGTAAGGAGTGGCTTCTAACTTTTTAGCTTGCGTAGATTGAATGTATAGTTCTGAAAAACCTTTATATTTTGTAATTTCTACAAAAATTATATTCAACAGTTAAGAAAAAGTTACATACAAATTGACTCCCGTAGCGAAACTAAGATGCTATCAAAATGTTCGAAATAGAGATCGAATTTGTGTCCATTCCGGTAACAAAACTAACAAAGGCTGTCGGTTGTTCAATAGATATTAGTATCGCGATGGTAGAGATTGACACGTCAAGAGATAGCATCGACGTAACGTAATCGCCAGCGTCACGCCGTTCTACTACCTAATGAATATTTTAGAGGGTTCTATACTTCTATTGGTCAGTTAGATCTCTATATTATAAGAGAATTATTGCAAAAAAATCGGAAAATAAAAGTTTTCAATTATAAAACGAGGAATAATTTTTACATCTTAATTCGATTTCCAAATCCAAAAAGAACTATATTTTCCTTTGTTTTAATTTTAAATAAAATATTCAAATCATTTTAATTGAAATATAATTTAAATGTAAATTCATATTAATAACCACAAATTACTAAAGTGAATAAGAGTGCTCTGTAATTAGTTCAGATAGACGTTGATGGATGGCGCCACTATACAATGGAAATAAGGTCTAGCATAGATACTAGGCACGGAATTTCCGATCATGAACTTTGTATATGATCTATTTCACAATGTTATTATTCTTATAATAAAACTACAATTACAAATTCCTCCACGTCCTCAAATTATCGTATAAAACATGTTGGAACTGTGTTTAAAAAAGTAGATATAATTACGGCAGACTGGTTTTAGATAAATACTATATTTTCCAAATATACATATATATATATATACCCGGCATTCAATTCCTTAAAGATACATAATACATAAATCTATATCTACAAATATTATAAAGCTGAAGAATTTGTTTGTTTGAACGCGCTAATATCAGGAAACGCTGGACTGATTTGATTTGAAAATTCTTTCATTGTTGGATAGCACATCTATCGAGGAAGGCTATAGGTTATATTATTGTATTAAAAAAAATAGGTATCCTTACTAAAAGTCCAATAATATAATCCTAGGTTTAGAAATCCAAATGAACGTGAGCAAAACCGATGGCAGTAGCTAGTCATATATAAAAATATGTGTATAATACGCCACATTAATGTAATAACCACTTTACACAAATTGTAACAAATTTATTTAAATAATTATTTCAAAGAAATAAAAGTGGATCTATCCGAGTATTATTTATGGAATGAAATATTACTACGTTTTATTAATAAATTAAATATTTTGTACACCTGCTTGTAATATAATAAGTTTGTTATAATTTATTTAAAAAAAATATAGTTACATTCAAATAGCAATAACGCGGCAATATTACAAAGCGAGTAACATAAAATTATGTTCCTCAGGCGACTAAACGTTGGTAATTCTGCGTTGAATCGTTTCTTATAACGTGTGAATTTGCATTGAATGGAAAGGACACTGGAAGCTTTTTCAAATTGGATACAAGGAGAGGTTGCAGAAGGTTGTGTTAAGAGACGTAGAATAAAGCTGGAATTTACTAATCGTTGTTACACTGTGTTAATGTGTGCCCGGGCGATGTGCAATTTTTTAGCTTTAGACGATAGAAGTGAATTGAACTACGAGTATTTAATTTAACCTTATTTTTAATCATCATTACTAATATTATAAATAGAAATTTGTATGTGTTGATGTTTGTTACGATTTTATGTGAGACTACTGAACCGATTTAAATGAAAATAATAAAAATGTAACGCAAACATCAGAATATCGCATTCATACGCAACATTTATGTAAATATTGTGACACGAGTGAAACGGGGTATGTATGAGGTGGGGGGGGGGGGGGGCACCGCTAGTATTAAATAGTATTTGAAGTCTTTTGTCATACAAATAGATCAAAGACAATTTATAACCTATATAAACATTTGCCTCAGACATAGGCGTATGTAGCTCAAAGACTGATTGTGCATTATTGTCGTCGCTCCGGAAATGAAAATTAATTTAGGTAAATTTGAATATTTTTTCTCAAATCATACGTGTTGTTATGAATATTATTTATTTCATCTCCATGCTCATTGTAGCGATTATTTTATAAGAACATAATTCATGTTAGCAAAAAATAGCTTTCTATCTTAGACGCTAAATATATTTAAAAGTGATAATAATAGCACAATTATGTCAGTTACATGACAGGTCGGTCGATTAATCAATCGAAACAGGTGCAAGGTCCCGTAGGAAAGCTGCAGAGTGGGAAGTAATAAATACAAAACAGCTGCTTCGTAAGTCGTAACACTTACTTGCTTTCTAGGGTCCATCTTGATGTGCTAAATTTACATTCAAATTGATATCGCATTGAAAACCCTCTTTTTGTGTGAATCGATTTATATTTTTTCAATATTTAGGCATAATGCCCACAATATAGTCTCGTCTATAGCGGAGATCTCTCGCGATCGTAAAAAACTAATCATAGTTAGAGTTAAAGGCGACATTTTGAAACTTTTTTTTCGAGACTCAACATAAAACCAATTCTATTCATTCGTAGCAAATTGTGGAAATATCGTTAGGTTTATAGACGGCCTTTATCATTGACATTTGGAATAAAATGTAGATGAGGTAGTTGAAAAATGCAGTTACTATTTGCAAACTAGTTGATCTATTAAAATGACGGTCTGCTTTGATTTTTGACGACCATATTAAATTTATCAGTAATAATATCAATCATTTTTAAAAGCATATTATTATTTCACCTTAGGACAGACATTCTAAGTTTGTTGTCGTTTAAAACAGTGTGAACATGGCTGGGATCACGAAACGAATAAAATTCATTACAGAAATATAGCTTTAAATCACATGAATGGTATTTTAGAAGCCATGTTCTTGTATAAAACGGTGCGAACAAGGCTCGCGGGGTCGTGGGGTCGCTTCGTACAGTTTAGCACCACGTCATATTTATAATTACGGCAGGCGTGCGCTAGGCGCAAACCCGCGCTGCGCTCGCATCGATAAATCAAAATTTTAAATCACCGGTGGGCGGAACGCGCCGCTCTACCATCGCCGAATAAAATGAATTAAAAATAAAACAACGAGGATCTCATGCGCCCTGAGAAAATTTAAAAATATTTTCGCTTTAGTTTTTTTAATTAATACCTTGTTAAATTTTATATACAGAGCGTTATTACAATGGGTGTGCGAGAGATTTTAACTTTGAGTAACATAATGAACGTAATCGCTACCCTTAAGTGGATTCTTTTAAAGAATGCTAAGTCGAGGGTGTATTTGCGAAAACGTCTTCGAAATCATCATATTAGTAATTCTTGTTTTATAAGTAAGAGACGCTTTTGCAGTAGTGAACTTTATAGAGTTCAAAGTTGATAAACATAAAACATGTTTGTAATACTAATATCTACGCTCATAAGTGCTACAATGATCAAATTTGTGATTATATTGGCTTATGAAGTAGGCATTGTATAAAACAATAAGAAAAATCGTTATTAATTCATTCCACTAGTTTTACGAAGTCATTAGAACCGCTATGGTTGTCAAAAGCACTACTTCAAGTTTGAATTATTGACAGAATGATTACATCTCCTATAGACTTTAAAAAATAGATTGAATAGCATGATTCACTCGTCTAGGAGTTTTAAATCATTTATCTAAACGGGAATCATTCTATTCGTAGTAGAAACAATTTTTTGACCATAAAAATATAACTAGACTTCCATACCTGTCCCAAAGTTAGCGTGTGTCGTCATTCATACATCTAATTATAACAGTTATTTTATCCACGTGCTTCTCTACGTTAAAGCTAAAAAGTACCTTCAAAATTACATAACCTTGGGGTCAAATATTTCAACGTCCGTCGGTCTAGCTCGGTCTTACAGTAGTCGCATCACGCGTCGCTGCCTGACAGATTTCATATGAACGTAATGCCTTCTAAGTTGTATACATTTAATAATAACTGTGACAGACGTGGATCGTAACTAATGAGTGGCAACTAGGCTTTTGGTTAAGAAAAGTACAAGAGTCGGACCACCTATCTGATAATTTTTAATTACTGTCTGTCAATTTGAAGCTTGGCATGGTGAACTATGATGTTCTTAACATTACAATCGTATGTTTATTTGGATATGAAATCGCGTGGTTAGAAGGTATCTTTTTTAAATAAACAGTATTACAAAATAAGCATTCTTTTTTAAATTATGAAATTCAGAAGTTACTTAAGTAGGTAAGGAGGAGACGCTATGAGTTAAAAATCAGTACCTATTTCAATTTGATATCTCTACATCAGACGTTTTTCGTAAAAGGGGCCTGTAAACTTTTTCTTTCATCTATAAGTCATGTTAATCAGTAAATGAACAATAAATTAATTTATAAAATTTATTTTTAAAACACGAATTTCGTCCAGTCAACATAGTAGGTAAATTCCATTTAAATACTTGTTATTTCTACGTTCAGTATAAAAGTACAAACGTTTGTATTGCAAGCAGGTGCTAGCTGGCATTTCATTAAATATACCTCGGTAAGTAAGTATTAAGTACTTTGATCCATATTTTTGACATTTAGCGTAATAATGTATTTGTACTGAACACGTTATAGCCATTGCTGTTGGTTTTTTGCGCTATAACAATAATAATTAAAAATTAGTCACGTATGGCTGTTCTATTAATTACAATCACTTTATCGAATATCCAAGTAACAGCGATAATAATTTATAACGTAAAAGAGAATGTTTGTATAAATGATATCACTAAACTATGAAACTACTTGACGGACCATTGTGAAAATGTGTATGTAATTTATATGTATTTTTACAGGAAAAGTTTTTATGCTATCCCCATAGAATACATCTTAGGTAACTCAAACAAATTTGCGCGGGTGAGCTAGTAGTTTATAGAGAAAAAGGTCATGTGCAATTATTATTAACTTTTTTAGTATCTGTGAATAATTTTAGAAGTTTATTCATTATAAGTTAAAAGGTTCTAATGTGAAGCTAGTGTTACAAACCGAAATCGTAATGTCAATAATAAGTTCGTGTAACAAAGTATTTATTTAAGCATATACACGATTACAAACAATCAAAACCCTACAAAAAGTACCTAAACTAAAAAACAACTTTCTTGTTTTTGCTGTAAATAATTACTTGCTAAAAGTCAACACATTAAAAAGGCTATGTTGTTTATTTTATGAATTACCTACATCTAACCTCTACGAGTCCTAAGTGACCGTGAAATGACATTCAGTAGGTACAATATTTTTTTATTAAACACTGGTAAAGTTGCCTTTTTCTCAACGACACGCGAGCAAAATGCATACTTAAAGTTACAATTTAAAATGTAAATTTCATTTAATTTTTTTTCCATTTTAATTACTTCATAAATAATGGGGTGTTACTTACGATCCAATAGATTGTTTACGACTTCACGTTCATGACTAGCATCCATTCTATGTACGAGTCGATAATTGGTTAATATGCGACTAAAAAGTCGTTTATGGTTAAATAGGTGCCTATTGTAGATGTCATATTATATTACTGCTTTTACAAATACATAAATATTTAAAAATTAAAAGGTCATCGAAACTAATGATCTGATTCTAAAAGGACTTGGACTCATTAATATTCAGTAATATAGATTTTGAAACAAAAATAAATTAGTGATCGACACCGTTTTACTAATTAATTAATAATGTTATATAGCTGAATCGTTATCTACCATCATACCCATCTATCGAAGTTCGTCTTAAACGGTCTACAGTTACGCAAAAAAAGAATTTATTTGTCTGTTACGAAGAGTAATAGAGTTCTTACAATTCCATGTTGCATACACAAACAACAATTAAACACTGTCTTTTACAATCGCAACAAATTAAAAGCGAAACAAGACTGAGGACGCACGGAGCTCGTCGTACAAGGGTGGGCTCACATTTAACAATACGGATTAATTATCGGCCAAAATCGAGCACTCAAATATACCTGTCACTGCTGTAAACCGAAGCGATCCAATTTATATGGGCCCCGAACAATGGTAAACGCGGTAAACACAATGACAATCGACGCAAAACGAGCAAAACTGCATGAATGAAAATGAACGCTTGCCGCCGGCTTCTCACAACCTAAGATATGAGACTTACTATTGTTCTAAACCTTGTTATAAACAGCACTCTATAATTTTCAGCTGTTAAACTTCTATTTGCCTCTTACAATTTGTGTGCATGACCCAATTTAGTGAAGGAAACTGCTTGAGAGAGATAAACTTCAACGAACATGTACAATTACATATTTGTGATTAGAAACTTTATAAAATATAATAAGATGGAATTATTTTTTTGATATAATAGAAGTATTACGTAAGTGAAAAAAAATATTTATTTATCGCTTTTTATATTATCTACTAAGAGTACTATTTTACCTATTTCTTGGTTAAAAATATAAAGGTTTATGTAAATCAGGAGGGTAGGCGCGCACGCGCGGTATGTGACGTGCGGACCACCGGGCGGCGATGTCAGCCCTGATTCACGACCTTCTTGATAGGGTTGAAACTCTTCTCCTTAAGACCAGAGAAGTCCGAGTTAATATAATAAGAATAATAATATCTATGAGAATTAATAGGAACTTTTTCAAATTCATTAGATAGAAGATGTTGTTAATGCTACAAATACCTTGAATAAACCGTAAGTGGAGTACAATTTATCGATTTTATTCTAATTTTATATTTGCCGATCACAATAAAATTTGAACTAATATAAAAAATACACCATATTTTAATTAATAATCATGTTAATTTTGTTTTAAATACGGTATATATAAGAAAATATTAAAAAATAATATAACAGGAGCAACCCTAAGAACGCGGCCACGGCGTCGCAGCGACAAGCGTAGCATTGTTGGGTTGAGGCCGCCCTGAGCCCTGAATAAATACATTCATATTGCCACTCTAAATATCTGCAATGGAATGAGTTTGCGTTACGAACAATCACGTCCATTCCAATATCAATTTAAACCATAGCCTTATCAGAGCGAAGTAAAATGTGAAGATTAATCGATAACTTTGTAAACGGGTTTACATTATCAAACAGGTGTAACTATTGCTAAGTAGTATATAAACTCAAACATTGGGTGCAAAAGTTTGCAATCGTTAACATTAACAACTTACTTCTATATCGCCGCAGGGTTCGGCACAAAATCTACCGCATCGCTTGACATTCAACGCAAAGGAATGTACAGAAAATGGAAAAAACATGGCGCTAAACCGCGAATCTTTATGTATTTAAACGCCGATTTCGAGATTCCTACTCTCAAAAAAGCGACCAACGCTTGGCCATTTAAATTTTTCCAAAACGTGAACACAATGGAACAGATTCAGAGAGTTAGTGGATTTTATGTTTTATTTTTAATTTTAAATGTAAAAAAGGAATCGGAATCGGCAAGAGCCGTCACATCATTCCAGCGCTGCTAAGTGACGCCGGACGCACGTCACTCGTCTAGATATGTTTTATTTTCATCCAAATCAAACTGACTCTGCTTGTTTTTTGTTATAATAGTTGTCCGAGTCGCGTATATGATTAATTTTATAAGCGTTTGTTTTGATGTGTGTGGCGGTAATATACGAGTATTTTATCGCTGTCAGTTTAAAATTTAACTGTACTCTTATTGTATTGTCCGTATTTATAACACAAGAATTTTACTAATTCTTATTATCTCCACATATAAAATTATTTAGGTTTAAGCTAATTTTATATGCTATTTATTGTAAATGAAAAATGAATTATATTGATATTGTGGAAAATTAGGACGTTTAATATAACCCTACCTCGCGTTATATCTAATCGATATAATAAAGGCAAAGATTGGCCAGCGACTGCCCGTCTAACTTGCGATTGACATGCGTCCACATGACGCTAAAAGGTCTATTGTATACGAAATGCTCGTTACTCCGCATCCAACCGGTCTTTAACACGCTTGAACAATGTGATCACTCTATAGATATTCTATACATATGTAGAATGTTACTATAATCCCAAACATGAAATATGAATTAGATTGTATATTAATGGCTTTTCCAGAGGTATCAGAGATCAGCTTGTCACAATTACCGCAGTGGTTTGTTTCGAGACAATAGTTTTAAAATTATAGCGTCTAAAAATCCGCAAATCCACCTGTCATTTTTTATTTTCATTAACGATATGTATTTATTCAAACAGTTATAAACCCATAATTCACAAGTGTCAGCATTTGTAAATGTAATTATTCTAGCCGACTCGTTAATAGCGCAATCAATCAAACGTTTTAACGTCACATTATGCGTGATTACAAAAACAAACAAAAGCAATTACATAAATGTATGCATCATTAAGCATTTCGCTCGAACATTGTTAAGGCTATCGCTAGTGATGTGATCCTGCGCGACGCGCAACGCGGATACTATCGTGTCGCGTCAATTATGCGTCTTTTCTGCAGCGATCACACGATACAAACAGTATTTGCATGCCTTTATATTTGACCGGCTGACTACGGGTGAGCTTTCAAATCCAAATGGTAATGTAAATCAATACTACTCAGATTTAATAGTCATTGTAGACGAATACGGCTCTGTTATGTATTGCGAATGTTTAAATAATATTGTAACGTAACTCATTGTATGCCATCAAGGAAATTTATTTCCGTTATTTTATTCGTATTACGTTAGCAGTAATATTTTAAATTCGGCTGAATACAGTTGTCTGCCCGCCTTTGTAACAGTACATAAGTGCTATCTGTTAGCGATGCAATAACGTTTACCATTTCTCTTCAACGAATAGTAATGGTCGAATTGGATCACAAGAGATGCGGAAGTGAGCGGGAATGGGCCGGTGGCTTGTTCGGCCGCCGCGTGGGACGAAAACACATCGACAAAGCAACTTGAGGGTTAACATTTAAAGATACCGTTAAATAGCTAGATACAATACATTGATAGTGAAGTGCTAATAGAGATTGTTACTAGGTATATCTTTATTAGCCTGTTGAAAGCTTACTTATTATTGCTTATTAAAATAAAACAAATACGTACGCAATTTATAATCCAATTTTTCAATTTATAGCCATTATAATATAAGCACAAGTGATGGCTTTATATAGATTTTATATGAACATCTATACCTTTATTATAGTTTTAACGTATATATAATATATACCTGCTTGTCTTATTTTAATAGTTGACAGATATTATCCGAATGCTCATATTACACCGAATTATTTTTAAGGGTTTACTACAAGTTACCCCAGTAACAGTTTCTGTAAATTAAACGACTTTATTAAAAGTATTTTACAATAATTTTACTATGCCCGGTAAAGAATAATTGTATTTTAATTACATTTATCTGTCTTACATATAGTTTAAGAATTGTAATATTAGGTAATTTCCTCAATTATAATTAATCAAACGACAGCCTTGTCACAACTGAGGAAATTGCATAATTTCGAGTCTCGAAGGATATTCGTATAAACTTGGCAAATTTTTATTTCTTTATGTTTCCAATACTCTTAAGTATCAGAGGCCTGCATATGTCGATATCAAATATTCAACTTATTAAATAATTCTTATGCTGCGTTGTGACTGCGGGAGTCGCGTCATTAGTCAATGTGACACCGCGCGCGCACCCGACAATTTGACCACTGCCCGAACGCATCAGTAAATTGCAGCCTGCCACCTCGCACTGTACTTTATTTATTTGTATTTATAAGCATTCGACTTCTAATTATATCTGTGGTTCATAAACTGTGATTCGTAATGCATTTCGGTAGAACAGTTGGCGCTGACGGCTTAATGACAGCGGCCGCTTCCTGCTATGTTAATTGCCGAGGAAGTCAATGGTCCCAACGCATCGCATTATTTATTGGCCCATTTTTGGCCCGTCACGATCGGTAGCTACTTACTTGGCTGTCAATCGAAACGAAGCTTACGCCAGATTATAACGTAATACGGTAGTTCGATGTCATTCAAATGATTGCTTAAGACTTTTAATTGCCTAAGTCCAGACCAAGGAAGGTGCTATAATGTTTTTATATGGACAAATAAATACCTTCTCCTAAGTATCGCAAGCTTTTTCATGTGAATATGATTATTTTCCAAAACTTAAATCAATAATTATATGCTTATTTTGTTATTAAAATAATAGTAAGTAAACTGCTTTCAACCCTAATAAATAAAAGTCATTAATAAACACAACCTTCCTGCCTAATAAAGAGAATATTCGGAGACCGTTATAAAAAATAAACAGTACAGCTATGTATATTCGCGAGAATTTCTCCTGTAATTTCAAGGCGTGCAATTTAAGACTCTAAATCAAAATCACGTCGTTCGTTGCTACCGATAAATAACGCGTCGAGCCGCGCGAACCGATTAGTGGTACACGGTACTCGGAACGTGGTACAGGGTGCTCTCAAACCGTTCCTATTGAGTTATTATTGCAGAGGCTGATTGTTCAGTATAAAAAGACGGCACATGACGAGATATGTCTTAAATTTCATAGTATTTATTTTTTTAGCATTTAATAAATATATAATTTAAAGTTATAGGTTAAATTATAATTTATATTGGTAATACGAACAATGAAAGCTTTTTATACGATAATAATATTTACACGTTTGAAATAATACGAATAAAGAATCAAAAATAATTACGCGATTATAAAGTAAAGAGGCAGTTATGTATTTATCTTTTAAAATTTAGTTGATTATCAATAAGCAATATTATCATGTGGATCGATATTGACACAGGTAACCGTTTTAGTATCGCAGTAATTCGAGTTCTCAATTGCGAACACGAGGCGAGCAATCGATTCTCCTCGCTCGACGCGTGAAATCGACCAAGCTCTCATTCTATACAGATCCTTAATCGAATCTATTATTATGAGTATGTTTTACCCTAATTCTTTACAAATATTACAACCAACCGTGTTTTGACAATATTTACTTGAGAAGGCTAGGTTTCACAGTTTTATTAAAATTAATTTCTATTTATAATTATTAATCATAACAATTATCTTGATGAAAGAAAAGCGTAATCTTAATTCCATTTTCATTGTTCTCTCTTGTATTATGTCAATATTTTTCATAGCATTTTACGTTAAACTCATCTAAAAGAATTCAAAACTCCGTAAGAAAAGAACTCGATTTTTAAAATCCTACTCATTTATGCATTCGTTTCATTGCTTTAACGAAAATAAATATTGTAAACATATGCATTAAAAAATGTCATACCGTATTTGACAGACAAATAACCGCACTCCATCATAGGTCTTTATGAGCCCACAAGACTTCCTTTATTAATATCGCCATTAATACTTTTCCAATATCCTGACAATAAATGTCACAACTGGCGCCTCACCCAGGTAAAAATATAGACAAGTGCTTGTATAAAAACAATTTCTAAAGCTTAGAAAAAGTCTAAAATTTATAACACCTCGCCACCGGGGACACCGGTAAAGGCCTCGTAATTTTTCTTACAAAATTTAGTGATATGTCAAACCTGTTCAACGTAGCAAATAAAAATGTACGAAGATTACAAAAAAAAACTCTGGGTTACTGCTAAAACACAAGGAAAGGTTACCATATCAATCAAGGCGTTGACAAAAGTGGAATTTTTTCTCGTGTTCGGGTCGTGGGATGAAAAAAGGGTCGGTGTTTATGGAAATACAATAAACGAGAAGCAGGCGCTGCGCAGGCGCAGCTTTGTCGCTAGAAAACTTTATATTTTCATTAAACACAATATTTTAACTAAAAACAATAAAATGTATTGTATTAATTTCATATTAATAACGATTTTTCTGAGTAGCTTTTTTAAATATACCAAAATTACTTGCAATGTAAATGTATTATTTTAAAATGACGTGATTAACTTTGTATGAAATCAGGAAAAATCGAAACTAAGGCTTCCAACAGGTTCTATCATACTACCTAGCGCTATGTTATACAGGTAAACGCTAATCAAAAAAAAATGTACACAAACGCCCCCCCGCAGTGAGAGCAGACCCTAGTGTCACTCACTGTATAGCATAACCATACGTCTTAGTGCCTTGGGAACTGACGAAACATCGTTCAAAGAATAACATTTATATTTCAAATAAAAAAAAAAAATAAGGAATACTTAAAACGAATGACGAATATATTATAATATATCAAAAGATCTTTAAGCTCATCATTATAAGCTCGGAAAGTTATCGTATGCCTTTATATGATTACACTTTTAAATAAAAATTTGTTTATCTAATTAAATAAAACAACTGATAATATAACA
The DNA here is from genome assembly GCA_025727935.1 of Hebomoia glaucippe. Lineage (NCBI taxonomy): Eukaryota > Metazoa > Arthropoda > Insecta > Lepidoptera > Pieridae > Hebomoia > Hebomoia glaucippe. Next base: position 11,605,843 of record JAOSYY010000010.1, read on the forward strand.
TGTGAACTACTCGTGTATGTTAATTAGGAATCTTTAAGTCCTTTGCACATTATCGCTATTACCTTATCAAATACATTGAAAAATTGCTTTATAAAAGGACGTTTGTGCTCAGTTGGAATATAAAATTATGTTACAAAATGTACAGTGTTTGTTGACCACTATAAAACCTTTTTTCTGCATATTCACTGCTGAACCTTTTTAAAACTATTTCAATAAAATAAACTATAATGTGAATTTAAAAACTAGACAAAATTATAAACGAAATTTGCAAAGTTTTACTAGGTTAAGATTTTATTATTAGTGATGTTTTAATAAATATTTAATTGTCCTTAAGATATGAATTTAATCTAATAATTGTCAAGCGATATATCTGTAAACAGTTTCACCACGCGACGTGAATGACCTGGCACACGAGTCAAAGTGACTCATTAAATGTCAGTTTAATTCGTGCAAGTTAACTAACTTTTGCTATAAAACCTCTATCAGTTTTCTTAGAGTACTTACTTTTAATTAAAATTGAAATACCAAGTAAACGAAAGTCTTATCCATAATATACGACAATGTATCATTGAATATTTATTGAAGTCGTTTGAAAGAGCAACATATCAAGTGATCCTATGACATGACATTAAAAAAAAAATAAGATAGTTTTGCCAAATACTCAGAATTTCATGAGAGTAACAAAAACGTTTATTATGAAAAAAGTTCAAGCAGTTTGGCCGCTCGTAATAAAATAAAGTAATCCCCGGGGTAATTAAGGCGTTCTGGTCCAACATCAATATAGCAAAATAAAATGTGCTTATAAAGGAAACATAAAAATTAAGAATGTTGAATTTCAGTTAAGATTTGCCTTTTTAATTGACCCTATTAAAAAAAAATATTAATGCTACTGATGTTAAAAGCTCTTCACAATAATTACTCAAGTTATCGCTTATAACTTGTGGCACTTTGTGGCAGGATTTATTCGACAGCGGCCTGTGATCGATGAGCGGCGAAGTGGTTGTACAACCGGGTCGCGCCACCAGCGCCCGGCGGCCACCACCAAACAATAAAAATGCGATATACAAACATTATTTTTAATTAACACTTTATACTCGAACATAAAATCGGCCAATGTAAATCAATGAAACGATTTTTATAAGCTCGGTTTATTTTCGATTCAAGTGAATACTAAATAGCAAGTTATTTTTGGACATTACAATGAAATACAAAATTATACGCACCTGAAAAGAAAATTTGATATATAAATATAAATCTACCCCATGGAGGTATGTCGAAAGTTTATAGTAACAAAATTGAAAGCATTAAAACGGGTAGTATAATTTTGTGAAATGTGATAGGTCGAAAAATCTTAAATTTTAATCTGCAAAAGGAACATTTAAAACCAGTTACCAATAAGAAAGTTTAGAGGGACATAAATCTTCATCCTCTCGTGACGTCACAGTTCACATAAGGCAGACAGTGTGGGACCGATTCGTACTTAAGCGCAAGCCCATAGAATTCTTATTGTAATATTTTTTTGGCACTTGTTGGGCTTTTGAATGCCAAATAGGCGAGTTCTATGACCGCCCGCCTTGTTGAATTGTTCATGCAAACGACGGCCATGTAACGATCATACTATGTGATAAAACTCGATAGTACCTAATAATGTGGCATTCGAGTCGCAGATAGATGGCGTGGGAGATACTTTATTGGATCTTAATGAATGACTTGTAAGTAATGAACGTAACTTGAATTATTAAATCGTGAACAGGTGCACTTACAATTTTATTGTTTCACTGAATTTGAATAGTGATATTGTGACATTAATCCGTGTATGATGTTTGTAAATGACAAAATTATACAGATTATCGTCTCATCTTAATATTTGCCACATTAAATCTTAACTGGCTTAGGTCACAGCGGGTAATCCTGCTATGCAATATATAATAACTGCGCCAAATATAATATAAAGCAGCATAGATTAAAAATATTAACAGATCCAAATTTAAACATTCTACTGATACTGAGTATATTCTTGTAATCTTTGTTTGTTTTTAAATAAAAAAGTAAAATATCTCAGCACGCGTCGCTCCCGCAGGCCGCGTAGTAGTCGCAAACAGATTAAATATATCTGGCAACACTCGTAATGTATATAACTCTTTATAGTACTTGGATACACGTCCGCACTGTTTTATACCGTGCTTCAGGCTGGAGCCACAATTTTAAAATTGAAAATATCGTTTTTGTATAAAACTTGAATTGTTTTTGAAATACACTGTGTACGGAAGCGCATATTAAATTAATCAAGTATCATAGAATGTTTATAATATCTATTTGGAAATAACTATCGTATTCTTTAAGCAATTACGGAACTTAGCTAACACTTTAATGGAAATTGACTTTAATATTTGGAATATGTGTACAAGGACACGCGGTGATATATACCATAAAATGTGAATAAAACAATAATGTAGAACGAGCTTAAAAGCTTGCAAACAGGTGCACTGTGCTCTATACCGGCTCTTTTGTTACCATAATTCTAAATAATATTTGTATGAATTACTGCCTTTGTTGCGCAGCGCAGAGGCAAAAATCACTTGCTTGAAACTTTATGAGCTCCATATTATATTCATGCAACTGCATTTGTCTTAAGACTCACTATAATATAAGTTAAAAAAGGAATTAATATGTTATATGAACTATTTATTTCACGAATGTTAATCCATAAATTCATTAAATATTAAATTAATTCAATATTAAATAAATATGAATTTGATTATATTTTGCACTTTACATTCTCATTTTCTATATAAAATTATATGTGCTTAAAGTTGAAAACTGTACCTACAGATCGCTATCGTAACTTGAACAATAAAATTTTATCTCAAAAGAATCTACAGAAAAAAGAACTTTGCGACAAAAGTACACAGCTTTAGCTACTGAATATGAGCTTATTACTGTATTTGCACTCGTGCTAACGTGCAGTATAAAAATTTCACGTAGAATTAACTTTATTACCGAGGATATATTCTTTAAAACGAACAATTATTTTACATTTCGTAATTCCCAAAAATACAAATCGAATAAATTATTGCCGGGAATATGTAATAAATTCTCAATTTAATTGGTGATAAATAATTATTAAGGTCTTATTTTATTAAATTGAATTGAGGAGCTTAATTAGCATAACCTAAACGTAACAATTTAATGTATTTGTGTATCAGTTGGAACTGGTTGCAACAAGCAGCTTACAAAGGATGCATCCATTCAGCTGCGAATCGGCAATGCAATAACATACGAGTATACTATTTGGCCCCGACGCAAAAGGAAAGCTTTCTAAATTTAACGCGTGCCTATGTATCTTTCGTATTATATCTATTAAAGGTATACATTGATTTTGATACCTACGTTGGAAAAGTGACTTCAGCTTACAAAAGCCTTGGCCTAAACGATTTAATTCCCTTAAATTTTAATTTAATAATTTTAATTGGCTGTATATTTACTATGTGAACCATTGTTTACATATTATGATATTTTAATTATTGTCCATAATCGAGATTGTCAATGCGTTTACTTTACTAAATTGTGTCAAGTGCGTGTGAGTAATTAGAGTAAGTGTATTTTGTACAAAATTAGAGTTAATTCTGTAATTCATTGTTGTAGTTTTTTATTTCATTGTCCAATTATTCCGTTTACTTTGAAGAAGGTCTCAGTTTCTTAATGGATTACCTTAATTACTGCGTTCTAGTTTTGTTTTTTACAAAGTTTGGTAATATTTTTATTAATTAGATATGCATTCTAAATAGACATGTATATTTAAATAGAATCTCTGTGGTTTAAGCAATGAAAAACAGCAATACGATGACGGTACCTGCAGGTAATTATTTTAATTTGCTTCTTGCACTCTCTTGTAAATTATTATTTTAAAAACATGTTCTTCGCTGTGCGCAAACGAATGCATTGTCTCATAATTTCCCACAATGAAAATAAAAGTGAGAATTCAATCTCCTCAGCGCTGTATTAACGGTATCAGGCCACAGTACAGTGACTTTCATTAAAACTACGTACAGACACATCCGGGTTTAAAAACCATGACACATAAATAATAGATTTTTACAAAAACTATATGTAAATTAACGTTTGATACGAAAAGAGTGAGTCCAAAGTCGTTTAACATCCGTTGCGATTATATCATGTTAGGACATTACGTAATTTAGCCAACAAAAGACTAGAAATCCGAGGTAGTTTATGTTCGCAGTAAGGGTATTATGGTAAATTGTACAATTGCTGGCACGGGCCACTCGTTAGGCCGACATGCTGGTCCGACGTGACGTCCCGATGTCGCTTTGTTTCAGTTTTATGCGTACCCGACCTTAGATTAAACGTTAACTCGAAGATTTATGGCGGTCATAGAAAAGCTAGTTTTGGGACGCTGAGGTCTTTCGACGAAATGCTCAGGTTTCTTAAGAGGCCAATTTGTGGCTTAGCTTTATGTCGTGCCGTGCTCGCATGCATGCCCCGCCTTTTTATTGCTGCCCCTTAACTGTAAACAACACCCATTCTGGCCGTCTTGGATATTAAACTTATACATTCTTTTGTCTAATAAAGTACGAGCTTTATGGACTGTTTAAAGGGTGCCCGAAACGTTGAGATTTTTTGATGACGCGATAACATCTCTGAAGCGAAACTTTTGAAATTCTCACGAAGAACAAATAGAGCAAAAATAAAAGGTAACTGTAATTGTCAATACTAAAGTACATTGTATGTCATCGACTTTAAAAAATCGTATCTATAAGAATTAGTTTTGAATCATTAAATCTTGAATCGACTTCCATTATGTTATACGAATTAGAATATTTTTTTATTGTATAAATTATTCGTTGTAATCCTAAAGAAGCTTAGCGATCCAACAAAAGCTTAAAACAAAATTGGTCGGATTCTTACACTCACCAATCTTCGTTTAGGCTTGATGAGGGGTCGATTCTGGCCATTCATCTTGTAGTATAGGCCACATGCGTTGCACAGGTAATGTCCGGTGCCATCGCGCCTCCAAAGAGGGGTGCTGGTAGCTCCACAGTTGACACATTCTCGTCCCTCTGTTGTAAACAAAATAATATTAGTCAGGCTTCAAGGAGCAAATATCAAAGCTAATAGCTTATATAAGCTAACTTTTAAAGCGACTTTAACTCAGACTTTAGGTCTTAATATTGCAGATTAAGTAGGTTGGAAAGTCAGATTTGAAATAACAAAGGTAATCTTGAGACAGTTAGTAACTGAATTTAGGTTTAATGGTTGATGATTTATTACCTGTTTCCTGGCAGGCTGGGGAAGACGAGAGAAAAATCACATTCAGAAACAATTACCAATCAAATTTATCTATGTACGTAAGCATGCAACACAAACAAATCATAGAACACTACAAACATTTAAGTATCCTATTAATAATAACTACCTTAATTAATATTAAAAATTAATTATCAAGAGAAAGCGAGACAAGTTTCACTCGTGAAAATATAATTATATCAAGATTTTTTTTACACGCAAGGAAAATTTAGTTATAACGATATTATTGGTGGTCATGCAAACTTTTAGCTCACAAAATTTATTAATATTTACTGAAAATAAATTACAGCACAATAAGGTGTTTTTAAGTAACATCAAAACTCGAAACTACGAACTACATAACTACTAGTAAAACATTCAAATTTGTTGTTGGGCAATGTCTTATATTATAAATAGCTTTTAATTTGAATAAAATAAATTATATATTGTCTATATACACATTTTTCCTGAATAAAAATGTTGTTGCAAAAAACACTGAGCAATAAAAGGAATCAGAGCATAACGAGTTTAAATTACTATACACATGCTAATACGCTATGTAATTGTATTATAATCGCGGTTTATACAATTTCTACGAAGCACTACATCTCAACCATTAAGAAGAAACAAAATATATGAACAGAAATTTAAAACAATACGACTGTTAAAAAACGAATGAAAGCAACTTCCAAAATCTGATGTTGTAAGTAAAATCATTTTAAAAGGCATGCGAATAAGAAAAGAACTCTTCAAATGTTATCCTCAAGATGAGTAGTCCTGTGGGAGAATACTTTTTTTCGATAATTAATACGACGGGATTCGTATTGTAATTACAATCGATTCGCGACTTTTGTTTTATTTCGAGTACAGTGAGTAATTACTTGCTACTAAAGTTGTTACGAGAAGGATGCGTTCACTCACATACGGGATGCCTGAGACCCGCCCACAATTTCTTCTAAACTCGATTATAATATCGATGATTTACCGAGGTCGAATTTAAAATCTAATCTCGTTACACTTTTGCATCCTCTTAAAAAGTTCTCACAAAATATAATACTCGTTTAGCATCAGTTTTATCTTAGTGATATTTTTGAGAACATATATTCGGCAACACATTTTCGCTACCTCACTTCAAACATATTTAAGCATGGATTTATTTGACAGAATTTCTTTTTTAATTAGACTTATATATTTTGATGTACCACTATTATATTACAGGGTTTTATACGTTCTGTGTAGTTAATTTCATCAAACAAATGCAACTTTTTGTGAACCGCGAAGTCAACACATTCCGTCTTATACAACGAGGTTATCGCCCTAAAGATACTATCTCGAAGTGTATCGGTAGATATCTATATCATAATAACACATATCTCGATCTGATTATCCAAGTTCCCAGATATGCTCGGCGATGCGCTGAATAAATAATGATGGCCGCGCAAGGATTTAACGAGAAGGTGAAAGTGGTCAAATGTCTCATAGAAAAAACGTATCGATACCCGACGCAATGTTCCCCGCGCTTTAGGCACTTCAGCCATTCATCTTTTTTTGTACATAAAACCAGATCACAACCAGCAATTAAATCTCCCGGAGCTTATCGAAAACTTATTGCGATCGAACAGACAGCTCACTTTTTGGGCTAACCCTTTTATTTTTTAATATTACTCCGATAAAACCTGTAATTTTGTTCTGAGTTTCTAATAAATAAACATCAATAGCGATTATTAGGAAAAAATAACAGGATATTACACGGACCGTGGAAGTTTATAGTGTCTCTCGGAGTGATATCGTTCTAGAGTAACATCTCTATTGGTAAAACATTTGTGAAAGTCGAAGCAGCCGCCGGCGAATACAAGATTTACAGCTGGATACCCCTACTTTAAAACTAAATTATACATATTTATACAATTTTTGATTAATTGCTCTTTATTATAACTTAGAAGAACATTTTATGTAGGTAACATGGTATAATATACTTTGTCTTCATATTTTAGCTATCGACAATCTGCCGTCAAAACGTGATTTTGACGTAAAATAAAGATATGTTTTAGTGAGCACGTAACGGTGCCTGTCCAGCTAGAGATAAACCGATCCTCAACTGCACAAGTGAAGTTTGAGCGAAAAATTCCAGTGTTTGTACAAAATTAGAATGCGGCTCGCTCTTTATTGCCCGGAGTGACGTGCGGTCGTGACGCGGCTTCGCTACGTGACCGCGATAAAAGATTTTCATCTGCCATATTTACGTAGGCGAGTGGGCGGTTTTTATATTTCGAGAGTCTCCGGGCGAGCGCACTCCTGCCCCGAGAGCGCAAAAATTTTCACACGCCCCTTATGCGTGGAGAAAACAGATCTCCATCGACTTCACGTATTTGACTGACTTTGCGGTATTCGAGTGGTTCAATTCCCGTAACACTTTCCACCTCATGCTAACTGATAAAACAAAATAAACTTCTGCAGATGTACATACTTCAAAAAAATTGCTACAATAGCCAATAGTTCATTTAAAAGATGTGAATAATCAAAAACATTGACTTTGATACTGTCTCCCATTAATCGAAATAATAGCCAAAAAAGCTTGAAGTAAAGCAGACATTTTTTAAAGGACTAATTCTATCCCGTGTACCGTGACGTGCTCTCAGCTCATCAACACGTAACGAAGGCTATTTTGCATACAAACCATTAAATTATTGCTCAAACTTATTCTTTGTTGCGCCACGGAGGCTGTTATTATGCCTTAATTATACATCAGTATGCAAATAGAAACTGGAAGCCAATCTTGAGCGCTGTTTTCGCCGGTTAATGTGGAAAGTAACACAACGAAACAAATCGATGGTGAAGTTATTCTTTATAGGTCTGTGTACAGTGAAATGATGTGAAGGAATGAAGCCATTTTTCACAGCGCCTGCACTGGCGGACCATGCAGCCGTTCATATTTGCATTGGTTATTAGCATACGGCCAGATAATTACGTTTGACGGCGAAACAACCTACAGTTGCAATGAACTCTCTGTAATTATACGCAACAAGGCTTAATAAGCCGACACATTCATATAGCGCGTTCATCATAAATGTTTTTACACTTAGCAACATTTGTAGTGGGTGTCGATAATTATAAAAATACTGATTAATTATATTGTTATTTACCACCTCTATAGAAAATTACGTTGGCTAATATAAACAAAAAGTTTTTTTTGTAATTGAAACGTTTATTTAAGTTTTTTTAATTAAACTATTCAATGAGTTTCCGTCGAAATCATATGCAAATGGTATTGCAATTGTATCCCACAATGACTGCGCCAGACCGTGACGTTCGCCTCACAATACTCTGCCACAAAAATATTCATTAACGAATACTCTAAAAAACAATGCAATGTTAACATTTACAAATTTCTAAATTGCGTATAGATTGCTTGAGGTTACGCATGGAAAGTCATTGAAACCTTTTGTAAGTTTATTACTATGAAGCTACTTTATACACGATTTTTTTTCTATGCGACAAAGCAGCGTAGTAAAATAAGCTTTCATAAGTACTTCGACTCTAATCTTTAAAGGATTTTTTTTTATATTTCGTCTCAATGTCAAATGAATAAAAGATTCAGAAAAGTATTTACATATCTGGCAATACCCATAACCAGTGCAGATTAGGATTAACTTTTGCATAATTAAGTGGAACGAAACTACCTAGATTTATGAGTAGAATACTTTAGCCGCTTTTAATGAATTAATCATAATGTAAACCTTTTTTCTGTTATAATAATACAACATAGCTCTCAACGCTAACATAAAACTTATTTTTTTTTAAAAAAAAACTACAATCAGAAGTACCACTTCATTCCTCCTGCCCGCCAGCCCGTAGCGCCTCCGTGTACCAGAGTAAAATTAAAATAGCTGCAATGTATAATGATACCTATATCATTTTGAAAAGGGTGAATTCTCTTTGCAATATTTTGTGGATTTCTTTAAAAATTTGTATACCGGTTGTATGACTACGCTAATTGTTTGCACAACTTTCTTAGAAACATCTCTTTGCGATAACGTGCTCTGCATAGAAATGCCCCTATATTTATGATTAGTAAAAGATATATACGATTATGACTCATAGGGCCTTGTATTTAAAGCCATAACATTCAAAAGTGCATTCAGTTCCGTGAGATACATTGCATTTGAATTACTGTCGAAACATTGGAATTGTAGATTAAATTAAATGCCATTTTAGTGAACGTAAGCATTGTTTTAGAAAGTCTTACCTACAATTTGCTGTACTTTAGAAATTTACGATTATTGAAATTTTGTCCGATATTAAACTGTAATAATATCAATCGTTTTAATGACAGTTAAAATATAAATGTCTTAATAAAATACCTTCAGAGCCTTTATTTTTAACCTTATTATATTATGTTTTATATATTACATTTTAACACCGTGTTTTAAAGATAAACTTTCTAAAACCTATGTAGGCTTGACAGGTTTTTTGGATTTAAATAAAATATATAAGAATTTCTTTTATATATTTTTCTATTTCGATCGTTTAGAAACTTATAGACTGACGTCAAACACAGCTTACATTTAGGTTTATGACCTGTTTTAAGTTGAAAAATAATTTTATAATTTTCTTTAACCTGTTTAATATTCGAAACTCAGCAAGATGTACGAATAATATATCTATAGAAATTATATCATTTAATGTAAATATATAGGCGGGAGTCAAAGCGGTGACCTAATGCTTTAGACTTTTTCCACCAGACCAAAGGGGATATTCATTTTTATAAAATTAGTGTAATACTTTAGCCGAGAAAACACATTCATATATACTTTCAGATAAGATGAAATTAGTACATATTTATATTCGTTTATTATCGACGACCCAATAAAATGGATACCTATTTCAATTTTAAACTTAGCTTATATTCGTTCCAAAGAGGTCATTCATAGGTGAAACTACTCCTTGGTGGAAGCAATATTATGATAATGCGCGGTGCCCGGATGTGGCCGATTCCATTGTGAGACTGACCTCGTAGCCATGTGCTAAACAAGCAGATTCAGATGAAACTAACGCTTTTAAATCCTTAATAAACGATTGCAACTGTATTCATTTTCTAGCTATTGATTCCGACGTGGTAACGGGTCACGGACAAAACTCTTTGTTGAATATAACATTGTTTGTTAGTAATTTATTTAGATCGCTGTCAGGCATTATAAGAAAACTATTGTTATTTTTCTAAAAATATGTTATCAAAAACTATTCTATATTTTTAATTTTGTGATGATATTTTTAGGTTACATTATTTGTACTTACATGTCCCCAAATAGTATCTCGCAAATCCTTTTGTTTGTTAACGGAAATCAAGGCTTATATCATGTTTTCCCAAAAATCATTAATCGATTCTATGGAAATACAACTCACAGATAAAAGGATATATTTTATATAAAAGTAAATCCATAGATTGGTGAACAGGCGTCACCAATATCCTGCTGAGCTTTACGAAGCTTCGGTGAATGTTATCCTTGAACCGACGCTAAGGTCGCAAACGGAATTCTAAGTATGCGAACTAAGCAGTATTCATTTACATATACTAAAATTAAAACAAAATAGATTGACCAAACAAACAAAAAATACCCAGAAATATGCACGATGTTTGATCGCCTTTGAAACTGTTTAACATTCTTATAATGTAGATAATTTAAAAACACTTAAACTTCATTTTTCTAGTTAAAATTTTATTTATATCAAAACTTTTAAAATGTTTAGCAACTTTAAGAATGCATTTTCTTTGCAACGGTCTCTATGGGCCATGTTCTAAAGCCTGATTTAAGTTTTAACCTTGTTTTAGAGGTATTTAACGGATGTTTGTACACTTTTAACATTTTGAAAATGCCGATATAGATATTGCGACTTGAGTACGTCTAGACATCTTGAACTATCAATTTTAGACCATTTTATAAATTAAACAGTTCGTCACTACCACAATCAGTCGTTGATTGAATAAATAAATTGAGAAGCAATTTCCAATTACCTTACTCTATTAGAACTTTTTATACTCTACAAACAGGTCCGAATCGAGCAATACTGGAATGTACTTCAGTGTACATCGTTTAAATTAATAAATGCTTTATTATTCCTTAAGGGGATATGTTTTTATTAACTTTAATACTTGTAATTAAATGTGGCTGCTTTCTGTACAAATTATATTACTGTAAGTAATTCTTAAATTTTCTACTTGTTGTTTGAGTTAAGTTTCTGTTTTCATGTGGGTTCTATAAAGCCTATAATATCTAAAAGTTTATCTACTTTATCTTAAACAATCGCAAACTGGTATTTAATAGTAGATGGACGTACTTGTGACATCGTAGCTCGGTAACAAATGAGCTGATTTTTATGCGGTTTCAATGTGATCGAAATGGTTCTAAGCCATAATCTTGGATGATCTATTCTTGATTTGATATATTATAATTATTTTCTTTCACACAAGACTTAGTTCTTTGTGAATTAAGTCAATTTTAAAACCTCAACATTGTTATAAATAGGCAGTAAAAAGTAGCGCTTCCGCTTATTATGAGATATCTATTTATGAGTTATTATCACACCTCATCCAATAGACGCTATGACAACCTGTTTGAGTTCAGTTTTTCTTGATCAATTAACGATATTGCGAGTTTTTTCAATACTCCGCCAATTACTGTCCTGAGAAATTCCAGTAGCTATTAGATTCACTCTCGTGGGATACTTAAGTAATAATTTTTATGAAATTATTATTAACTCTAGATACAATGTTAGTCAGCTATTATAAAATTAAAAGTAATTTTCGTATTAACAAATAAAATTGTATTCTTTCAATATTCTGACTTCAATTAACTTGATTTTTCATTTGTTAGTAATCTTTTTTAAATTAAATAATGCCCTATCAACCTTCTTTTAATTGGTACATAAGGAAATAAGGATAGAAACTGAATAATGAATGACTGTACTCCACGAGCTTTCAAACTATGACAATTATTCTACAAGTATAAATCATTCAGTAAATAAACTTTCAGAAAATTTAAAAGCTACATATACTGCGCTTTATTGTCCTTAGACCTTGATTCATTTTAATGTTATCAAACAATTTCTGTCCGCTACCAATTAGGAAAACATTATATTGTCGGGTTTACCAAATAATAAGTTATGGTTTTTTGTTATTTACCATGGTCACGGCTTCATGAGAGATAATTTTATATATATATAAATGGAACTGTTGGGGTATATGATACAATACTATTGAGTAATTCTCAGTAGTACGAATATTCGTCATACAATGATGATTGCGAAATCCCTGCATCTAATTGTTACAAACAATGGTCACATTAACGTTAGAGGTCAGTGAAACAATATATTATATGGAATTTAATTATTATATTACTAAATTATTTAGTTTTTGTTTTTGTTTGTTGGTGGGACTCATTAACTTAAAAGATAATTCTGAAGTCTATTTTTACACGCCACATAAATTTGCTTCTAATACTTGGCTTAATATAAAATTACGTTTAAGTACTCCGGATGACAGTCCTGTAACATTTTATATTGGAGGTGATGTGATTCTTGAAACTTTTAACAAGTCTGTAAAATGCGCAAAATAAAATACTTTTGTTATTCATGAACAAGCATTTATGCTGTTTAAGGTAGAAAATGTATAAGACCCACTTGTATGTTTCACATCGAATTGTAAAATCGAAATGTAATAAAGTATAAAAAGAGTGAAGTGAACATGAAGAAATTAATTAACTTAATAACAATTATAAATTAGCAGCTTTTCATAAAGTAAATTTTTAATGCGATAAAAAATATATTTCATGTACTTCGAATATGGATTAATTCTACGAGTATAATCACGTTTTCTGTATGTTCAGGAAAATGATTCTTACTTTCTTCATTAACTTCTGATATTTATAATCACACTTCATCTCCTAACGTGCCTTTTTTCCTTCATACACCATCAATTCAAAATTATAGTTGATTGAACTAATTTATGTATGTAATAAAGAACAATTATTTTTAATATGTCACTGAAATTAAGTAGTATTTTAGAATGACCAAAGGTAAATAGACAAGATTGGCTTAGTTTCAACACAAAAATATTTCAAAAATCATTCTGAAAATTAAATAGAAACCCAAGTAAAACAATAGACTTCGTAATTAAGTAATGTGAAATTTAACTTGGATAGACGCTAAGTTTCACATGTCACTTTTAAACAATGAGCCGACTTATACGAAAAGTGTTCCAGATTTACCACAAGTAATTGCTTTTACCCACCAATTTTATGTAATTTTATTTATTTATCTTTATAACTCTATGTTACATTATTATTAAGTAATAACCGCAGATAATTTAAATAGAATTTATGTGAATTTCTGATTAAATAACGCGAAATAATTATATTTGAAACGTACGTGTTTAATTTTGAATAATACTAGCAATGTAAATATTCATAAGAACACAGACTAAATCCATTAATTACAAAACTTACATGATCTGTATAAGAATATTATCAGCAAAAAACCGCTTTTATCTGTTTTTTTTACGTCCGACCTAGAATCTATTAAAATTGTTTTTTTAGTTAATTCCATCATTTTAGATGTAGATCCTCTTTAACCATATGATGTTAACGCTTAAAAAATCTCAATTATTAGTATAACCAACACCATTTAGAAACCAGATGAGTTAGTAACCGCCACCGTTTTAGTGAAAGCATTATTTCAACACCAGTTCACCAGTGATTGTGAGTGAACGTGAAGTTATCCCGGTGCAAGTTGTCACACTTATCAGACCATCTTTAATGATAAAAGTTTAAATATCAAAATTGTTCTCATTGTATAGCAAGCTTTGATGTCGAATTGAAAATATCTTTATGAATGACATGACTTTTATTAAAGCGGTACTCTCAGCTATTTTATACTGCATACTGACGAAGTTTTTTTTTTGAAACTCCAATATCTCAAAACCGCGTTTCATTTTATTGTATCTATAAACTATCTTTTATATAGTTCTTTATTTAAGAGATATGTGGTACATTCTTAGTTAATTTCTTAACATTTTTATAACAGAAATATGCTTGTCGATCTGTCAATATTTTTAGGTTTATCTTCAAAACACGTGATGGTCATTTAAAACATGGTCGGATAAGCGTGTCCGGTCGTGTGAGTGCGAGCGAGCGAGTGCAATGCGAACGTTCGCGCGAACTCACCGGCGCTCGTTCGTGTCTTGTTCGGGCGCGGTTTGTTTTGCTGCTGCCCGCTATATCCCTTCCCCTGGTAGTTGTAGTAGTCGCCGGCGGCGGCGTTGTATTGCGTGTTGTATTCCCCAGAGGGCTGACTCTCTTGAGGACACGTGTCGGGCTGCGCACCTTCGCGTTGCTTCGAAGGCGCGCCCATCATGGGCTTCACGTCGCCGCATAAGGGGAGCTCTTGCTGCTGCTGCATGAACGCAACGCTCATTGCAGTAGCATGAGCAACAGCCGCTTGGTAGTCTTGTTGGCCGAGGGCTGCCGCCGCGACGGAGTCAGGCGTCGAGTCTTTAGGCGGTGTGGGTGGGAATGAGAAGAGGGGGTGGGGGTGTGGATGTTGTGCGGGGGAGAGAGGTTTTTCGCCGGAGCCATCCTGCTGGAAGCCGCTACCCCACGCCCCACTGCCGAGCGCCTTGGAGTCCAGCCACGGATGTAGGGGAGTGTGGAAGTGCGGCCGGCACACTTGCCCACTACCACTACTTAACGTCCGACCTAGAAAGAAATAAAATTTTAACATTGATGATCGTCTTTATAACTGAATCCGATTAATAACGGTAGCTATTTCTGTGTTATTGTTATGAATACATTAAAAGCATTCAGAAAGTAATTTTTGTGGCATATGACAGCAAAATTTTCGTAACTTGTTTGTAATTAAAAGATGGAAACGATCGCCTAACAAACAAACCTTGTTTGTTACTAATTATAATTTAAAATTTTTGAAACTTAAGAAATTTCAATTATATTTTTGTATCAAGTTTCACAATTTTAAAAAGAACCTAATTCTTCGTTTAATGAGGCAAATTCTTAAAGATGGAAATCAGGATAGTATTGTCTCGTACATAGACGAATTCTCAAGACGCAATGAAGACATCTTACACTTGGGTGTTTTTTTAAATATAATTGTTTCTGAATTCTTATGGGTATTAGATAAAAATATAGTGAAAAGAATGTGTCAAGTCACGAAACACAGCGGCAGAAACAAAAGCTGAAGTTTTCCGAACTGTGGCAACAAAGGGCAATTAAAATAGTGGGTAGACGGAAATTTCGTTAATTTAATAACCATTCTGTCAGTTTAATTATATACATGAGTGATTTGTTTAC
>JAOSYY010000010.1:11621604-11681471 GCA_025727935.1 Hebomoia glaucippe
ATAGTGGGTAGACGGAAATTTCGTTAATTTAATAACCATTCTGTCAGTTTAATTATATACATGAGTGATTTGTTTACGTTTACAGCTAACATTAAAGTGGAGATTATGTTCATTGTGGCATTCAAAAGCACGTAGAAACATATTCTCTGGATTTTGCTAATTTACATAACACATTCTATTCAAGCCTATTTCAGATCTTAAGTTAGATTTTGGCGCATTTAGAATATAAAAGTCTGAAAAAAATAACTATTCTCTCTTTACAAATAGGAAAACTCCAATCCGAAGTATAAATTTGAACAGAATTTATAAATTGATAATTCTACTTTACAATATAAATTTAATAACCTAATGGAATACGGTGAAAATTGGGCCGAACGGCAATCTTTAGTATAATCATGAATCAAAAATTTATGTAACTATTTCGACGTATCAAAATGATTCAGCGGGTTGTACCAAATAACCGAAAGAATTTTGCTGATAGGTAGCATATGTACCTAAACAATTTAGTTCACTCCCCTTTCAATTTCAATCCACAATTATTATTTAAAGAATACGAACATATGTACACAGCAAGGGAGTGTTAATAACTGTGTGACGATTGGTTGATTTGTATGAAGGGTACATCCCTTGCAAGTACACTCATACTTTGTCCTGCGGTGCTCTGCGGGTTACTAATAATTGACTACAATATAAATAAATACATATTACATTGTTTTGTTAAGTATATTTTATAACAAAAATATATCTAATACTTCATACTCTAATACTTTTCTTTTTGTTATACGCCCAACCTTCCTTTATTTCGTTAACTTCAAACAAATCAGTAATTGGGAATATGCAATCACAGTATTTTATTGGAATTTGAGCTTTCTATATATAATAAGTCCAAAAACTATCAGCCTTTAAGACATACGTATATAAGTCATATGTATTGTCTTTAAAATAAAATAATATATATTATTGATATTCAAACTATTTTAATGAACTAAAGCATTAAAACTAAAATCTAGTTTTTTAACCCTTGCCCGCATCGATCCGGCCCAGGTGTTGATCTGAGCGGGAGATTATCATCCGATGGGTGATGTTTATCAGTGCACCCGGACTGTCTGTATGAGGTAAGTGGGCTCGAAATTCATTAGTGATTGTGTGTTTACAATAGTAAATGAGATTGATTTGATAATAAAGTTTTATTTTATATTCATTTCGTTAAAAACACTCTTGCAAACGTCCTTGTTTTAAAATTCAATTTTATAGAATTATATATTACTTGTCTCATGATAAGAATATTTATAATATGATTTTATTCTTACCATACGTATTTCGAAATTATTCACATTGACATTAATTTGGCAAGATCTATTCGGTGAATTGATGTAAGTAACTAGTTCTGTTAACGGCCGAAATTCCGACATAATGTATTGCAAATTGGAGGACAACATTAATAATTTTAATATTGCTATTTATTGTAAGATAATATTAAACGAAAAATGTTCAAAATAAGGAAAATTTGCAGTTACAAACAGTCATTAGATAATAAACAAAAGATTATTTGTCAAACATAGAAGACTATATGAACTGTATTGTTTTCGACTAATTATTTTTTTATATTTAATGTTTGTCTAAAAATTTGCCTTATAAAGTATGAAACAATAAACCTACACATTAGGCCGAGCACACAACAACATTTTGACATCGGCCGCGACAACCGGCAGCCACCCTTCGTTCACAATAGCACTAGCGATGGAGCGATAACATATGAATAATTTCCCTTATCGCGCCATCTAGCCACATGTCCTACCTGCCTCCTACCATGATCGCGTCAAATAATGCACTTTAATAACTAAGTTACACAGAGTTCATAATAACATTCACGTTTACCGATCAATATAATATGTAAGTTAGATCCTACCTTTTTATTCGATTTTTAAAAAAACGACAACGTGAAAAATCACTAGAAAGTAAAGCTCTTATAAAATCTATATAAAAAGGTTATATTTTTTAAATCTCACAAATTAAGCCAACGAAATTTTAACTTACTATAACTTACAATTTTCAGTTTAAAATACGGAAGTTTTATTTTATTTTGTACACTATCGTTTTGCCAACGCTAACTGATGTCATGGTACGGGGTGTATTGGCACTTTTTATTCATTAGTGAACAAAATTTAGGCTATTGTGTTAGATATGTTGAACTTTTTTAACATTAATTGTAATTTGAATTATAAATATTGTTCATACCTTCCTGATAACTACTTATTACTTTACATGAATTATAATTAATAGATAGACTAATTAAAATCGTCCAATGAGACTTCTGCAGAACTATACCATTAAAAAATATATTTTTTTGAGTAGGTATCTATTTATTCTTATTGCATAATATTTATATTACAAACGACTAATGAATATGAATATAATTAGATTTGATGGAAGAAAAAGGTTTATCGAAATTCATTCCCTAGCTACATAAACAGGAAATAAAAGGTTTTGTACAAATAATCACTCGCTTTAATTTTATATGTGATACAGATACATATGTGTTGATGTCCACCCTAAGTAGTTATATACAAAATAGTTTTAATTATAATAAAGGCTCAAATGCACTATCCGTGACAAAATTCAAAATGGCTTACTTTACAAATTAGTTAACTATTCACTAAACCGTAGTATTTAGTAAAATGGTTAAAAGATTTAAAAAGTATAAAGCTTTTTATATACTTCATATAAACAGACAGTACGTACATACATAAATAAGTATTTATATACCGAATTAAATCATAAACCAATCAAAGCGGTTCTCACAGCGGACAAAGCACCGGAATTGAACCCCAACCCCTGTATGTGTCCGGGCCCTGGGCCGGCAGATGCAACTAGAGATGTTATCGGGTCACGCCGCCGGGCATTGCAAGTGTTGTTCAAATAGCAAAATGTAACGGTTTTACGAGCCCCTTAAAAAGCTTAAAAACCACAAGCAAACATTTTCATTTGCACTAAATGTAGAGGATTTTATTAACTCTCTTTAATCTTTGTAAGAAATACGCTTTGTGAGATCATATTACGTTTGTTGGTTATAATGACGCAATTAAACCATAAATTTCCGAAGGTATAAATTTTATTATACTAGTAGGAATATGGATAAGATGATAATAAGAATATACTGAAGAAATTAAGAATTTTTCTTCTAAGCGTACTTTTATTCTGAGCTTAAAAAATTTTATGAATTTAATTATGCGTACTAAAGCTCTGAACTAAATCAAATATTAGCAAATTACTATAGAAATAGTAAGTACTCTTTTATGACATAGAAGTGTAAGGCTCGCTTGGCAATATCAAGACTTCTTTAAAGTTTTTGAATGTATTCGCGGATTGCACCCAAAACGTGCATTATCCCTATTTACCTTCCCATGGATTAAGTACACGAGTAATTGAAGTGAAAGGTGGCTTTCCTGCGTCAAGACCAAGGCAGCGACATCCAGTCTACCACTGTTTGCAAAGACCTCAGAGGCATCCGGATGCCCGCTACTTACCGGCACGCGTATCGCTAGCCTTAAGCACCACGCACGCTAACCTATCCCTTCGACATATCGAGTTTAGACGTGTTATCCTTTGTTCTCATACCGGATCATTACGTGCTCAATCATCGAAATCCTTGTCGCCCTTGTGTCCTACGTTTTAGGCATTACTTTAGCGCAACGAGCGCCCTGTGAAATATCCGACGTGTTAGCGAATGATAAATGTAGGCGTCAGTATCGCATATCGGATCTTGCCGTTCGCACGCCGAATTAATTTTAATTTATTGATCGTCGTATCGATGTAGAGTGTTTAAGTTACCTACTTAACGATACAATGCTAGATATACTTGTATCTATCGATATGATGTATAATTATTTTCTTGCGCACAGCACTACGTCTGTACTTATATCGATGTTGTATAATCTTATTTAATATGCCATTCAAGTTGCATGAAGTTTTGCATGCAAACGAACCATACTCCCATATTTAGTGTAGGTACAGAATCGAATGCTCATAATAGCAGTTTCCGAATCGATAGATATGCATAATTCATTTAAATTTGGTAGGTACTAATTTACAGCGTGGGAATATACAATTTGAGACATCTGCGATGATATTTTTATTAAATGCGAGCAATTTATTTGAGCTAAATATTCTTATTGACTTATATTATCTTGTATAATCAAATACATAATGTGTCGCATTCAAGGTTAATATAATGATAAAAACTGTATAAAAATTTATTTTGATATAGTTTTATTAAAAATATTATGTTGCAAAGTTTTTAGAAACTTTATCATATTCATAACATAATATATTGTGATGTCTCACGAATCGTCATCATAATGTTCCATCAATTAATATAAAACATAAACAAGTTTCACATTTTAGATTTGCACTATTTTCTAAATATATTTTTTAGGATATAGGTAGGTGCATGTATAACGCCCCTTTCACACGCTTTTACTACTAGTAACTCACTTCTACGAATTTGTACTTAAAAGTGATTACATTTATCACATTGTACAAACGTACAAAGTAACTCATCATGCCACACATGACGCTATCATTTACATTTACGTAATCATTATGCGCCGATTCAATGTGATGTCCTTCTAATTCTTATAAGTGTACTCGTACGACCAAAAAATGTTTTACGATCATCCACTCGCGTCCCGAATGGTAAATGGTGTGTGCGGGCGGTCAATGGTCACTGCACGTCACTCTGATTGGATTATAATACTTTTATATTACATTTCTTATTATCTGGCTACTGCACTGTGAAACGACATTTAGAATAACAACTAGAAGTGACGGGAATTTCGATTACTTTCAATTCGTTGCTTAGATTAACTAAAAAAAAATGTTTTCTTGAAAATAAGATCTTTCAGATTTAATTAAAATAACAATTGATGTTATAGATTGTTTTAATATTTTTGGTCGATTTAACAATCTAAGATGACCACTTCAGCTTAACTAATCTATTTGTAAGAAACTACGAAACTATATTGTATTATTTCTCATTCTTTTATTCTGGAAAAAGTAGACATCGTGTGATATTAATTAAATTAAACTCACTTTCTTCACCTTTTGGCTCAGACATGAATATACAAATGTTATTGGAATTGACAGCGTTAAAAATTTAAATTAACATACATAGATAGGAAGAAACTCTTTAAATTATATCCATGTTTTTAGATGTTTCGAAAATTTATAATCATTTCGCTAAATTTTAAAGATCAGAATCAATTAGTATTCGCATATTATTGGTAGTTATACAAGAATCGAAAGAGGTTTGACACGATTTTCATGTAGTTCTGTAAAGCAATCCTTCAAAATGCTCCTTATATAAACTTGAATAAATGCTAATAGAAACGTAAATTTATGAAAAAAATGGAGATTCCTATTAAGATATAAATACACAGTTTTATATATCTAAGAACCTAGAACGCTACTGGTGTATTTTTGAGTCTGTTTCACTGATCATTATTAATATAATAGTAGTCTTCATTATTTTATACCGAGCCTAACAAAAACAATTTCTTTTTAAATCAGTTTTCCCGGGAATCTAAACCCGTAATGCGTGCGAAAAGTAAATGCATACCATTAACTCATAGAGGCGGTAACATTAAGAGGTGTTTAGGCAAAATGCTTATCACAAATTAAACTATACAACGCCGCTACCAAAACTTTGATTAGATTTACAGCTCATCTCTCACTAAACAGGCATGTCAATATAATTATCGTAAAGGCTGCCGTTAGCCATCACGGATTAGAGCGAATAGTCTACGTGGGTGTCTCAAAGAGATTTATAGCCTCATATCAGAGCGTTTATAAACTTCCCATAAAAACTATAACCAGTGCTTAATAAATATGAAATGTGAACGTTCGAACTAGCCGCGCCGCGTGGCGATTGTTTTGTATTGGTGCGAAACAGGTTTCTATAAGATTCGATGTCGCCTTTGCCTACAATATGACCTTATTAGATACCCGTGTTTAATCTTTATGAGACATACAATACCTTATAGACTTAGGAATGCACACTTTTTACATGGCCAAGGTACCACGAGCTATCTAGATCCCAAAGCAAAGTAGTTCTTAAAGAATTTCTCAGCTTTAAATCATAATTCTATATAAGACAATTTTAGCCATTATACTATCAATCGATTGCAATCAAGATATTGATCTAAGTAACACAGATAAAAAATCACGGTCAGCCGTCTGTAAAAGCCGAAAACCGCATAAATAGTTCCGTAAGAAATAATAAGCTGGTACATTATTAATTACGGCTTTGTAGGTAGATCAGAAAACTAAACACGCAGCTAGATAATTTGACAATATATTCGGGTGCATCGTCACCATGGCAAGAAATTCTTTGCATACAAGACATGTAATTTCAACGTTTGCGCCCTGCATACGCAATGCCGCTCGAACCCGGGGTGGGACATTGTATTTTTATTTTCTTACGAACCCATCACTTCTCATTAAGTGGCGTTTGGAGAATAACTTAACATTACTAATGTCCGGACACGAATTTTATTGTTATTGCATTTTAATAAAATTTCATTGTTCGACGACTTGTCAATGGTTACCTTCAGTTTCCGAGTAAGGAAGGAAGTAGATATGTTTTTGTTTTAGTTTGTATTTAAAACCGGCGTTATTAATGCTGTTCATGTCCATACATACAAAATCAATGGATTTTTAATAAGCAACTCTGTTAATTAGGCACCATACATCCGAATAACTAACGTAGAAAAAACCTATCACCTTGAAAGGTGATAGTTTACCTTACGGTTTCTTACGATTGTATTAAATTGTAAATAATAATTATTTCTCAAAGTGACCATTCGCGTCTGCCTACATTTTCTTGGCAATTCGTAAAAAGAGACCACAAGCAAAATACTGTTACGAAATACCTTACGGAATTAGAATGAAGAAATCTCTCAATAATTTAACCACGAAAAGTCTGACGCGGCTAAAGTTACAATTAAAATGTTCGGCGATACCGAGTTTATAGATCCGTAAAAATCTATCGAGCATTCGGATATGTCACGGTACACTTGTGATTCACATCAAACGCACCGCTCCTTGCTATGCCGGCGGCGTACGCGCAGCCTCTAGAAAATTTCCACTACATTTGCTGCGACAGTGTGCCTGATGAGCTACCTTAAATGACCATTTGAACTCGTATCACTTCTCTTATTGATCAGAAGAAATTTATATATAATTTATTATGTTTTTAGAACATTTAATACTACATATTATTCAATTATCTCTTGTTGAATAATAATAAACATTAAAAAATGTGATCTCAATGAAATTTTTTGCACCTAGTGCCAATATATAGATTCTTACCTCAAATATTTACGTAAAATCATAAAACATAAATAATAATACGGTTTTTCTTCGCCTTCTTATTGTTGTGAATGCAACATTTCATGTACTGATTCATTTTGTACCTATTGCGCAAGGTTTATACAAAACATAACCTTGGTACTTGCCATATGATTTCAATGATAACAATATCATCCCAGTATATAATATTAGGCACGACACGAGTACAATATGAGTCGTCATAATCATTTCCATAATTAATAACCGTGCCTCGATCACGATTTCTATCATTAAACGTGATCTTGGCTCTTCAACGATGCAAGTAATTGTTTTACAAGCTACGATTTATAGAGTTATAGGAATAGCGAAATTACGTATCTAGTTAACGTTCTCGGATCATCCTGACCCCACAATCTTGACAATGGCTGGCTGAGAGGGCCAGTGTTCCTACAATAATGTCTATAATGTCGGCGCCGGTCAGCAGCCGATTACATAAGCACTCGTGACTGTAACATTACGGTATCGAGAAAAATACGAGACCAGAATGAATGACAATATAGTACAATTTCATAAATACAACCAGCATGTTCAATTAAAATGCAATAACTGTTGCTTGAATATCCTATGTTGACTATCATAGTAACCGCTTCTTATGTAAATTAAACAATTTATGTATTTAATATTTACTCACAATCACATTAACCTCATCAGGATATGTTTATTATGCGCCAATTATTTAGTGTTAGTATAAAATACATTGAGGATTCTTTGTAAATGTTACTAACGTCAGTAAAAAAGTAAAGTATCTCAAAAACACCTTAGGCATAAAGAGTTCAAATATTAAATCGAAAATTAGCAAAATACTAAAGCTTAAAACCTGAATAACTATTTATAACAATAATATTATACTAAGATACTAAGCATATTTTTGGAGTCAGACTACCTAGTAATAACATTTCAATGTTAGTTCTCCTGTAGAAAATTTGTCATTATTATTAATTACTTTCAAAAGTGGTTGTGGCGTAACAATCGAATGCACTTTGATTAAGGCAATTCAAAATGATTTACATTAAAATATACTTAGCGATTTAATCGATATTGCGTTAAATATTACAGTTTTTGGGCTATACACTAAACCACTATATAGTGTTATTTTTTTATTCGAAAACATTTACAAATTGCATAAGTTTTTTTAAGAAAATAATGAATAAGTAGTAACTAGTCAACTCTGTAAGCGCCTCAATACACCCGGGCACAAGCCTGATCATAGTTATTGTGAGCGCACGAGACTCAAACCACAGATTATCACTACTCATCATTATCTGTGGCAAATGCCGGTGTAACTCTAGATCTTTGTTATATTTAGAACCGTTAGATACATAACATTTTAAGAAGTAAAATTATTTCAACCAGTTTAAATTGTCCAAAAATTTTAATTTTATTGTAATTGTATCACTTTAATTATGATGAAATAAAAAAGAGAAATTATATGTGCTTTTATTATAGCAGCAATCTAATAACATCGATATAGCAACATAGGTGAATATCACACATCAAGATGGACGCCCTTAATATTTACCCCTTGGATGACCTGTCATATTTCACTTTTCACAGACCATCATTCTAATTTTTTCACTAAATGTCAATTACTAATTGTATTGACAGCTATTGAAGCGAGCACTAGTGCTAACCAGATCTTTTTCCTTATTTCCGTAATTAATTTAGAACTTGTGAGGTCAAAATGATAAAAACATTCTCTCCACAATCCTTCAGATTAAATATGACTCTTGGAATTAAGAAATTTGTTTAAATACAAGCGACATTTATAAATACCTTCAATAGAGCTTACGTAAATCGATACAGGCTGGAAGAGCGATATCGCGTGGCAAACTTAACAAAGAAAGACAAATGCGATAGTTTCTTTACAAAGCTACGAATGGACATTTCCATTCTTTACAAGGGGCTGGTAATGAGTTTACGTAAACTCAAACGGCTGGTAGCTGGTAAGTAACAACGCAGTATAAATCATGGCGTAGCAGGAAATCATTCATCCTCAGTAATGTGCTGCGAAAATAGCCTTCCAGCGGAACGGACTCGTGCGACGCTAACGCCCTCAACCCTAAATGTTTTAAACTAGAAATTATAGCGTAATGAAAACATTAATCTTACTTCTTGGCTGAGCGATTTCTGCAAGGTGTGAGACAGAACAGTCGCTGGATATTACAAATTCCTTGCATTACATTAACAGTATTTATAGTTTATTCTAATAGCAGTATAGTATTTTCTATAAAATAACTTGCGCTATAAAGCTTAACATTTTAACATGTTATATTTTTTCATATAATTAATAAGCTTATCTTTACACAAAACGTTATGTGCACAACCTGATAGATGAGTTCATTCCTATAGCATTCTTATCATAGCTTCTGCTCCTTGTCCTAAACCGCACGGTAATGACAAATCGTGACATAACCACCGACTCATCCACAAAATGTTATTTCCAAATTTAAATTAGACTTAACAAATAATAGCTCGAATAAAATTGATCCTTATTACTAAGCAGTTTACACTATTTGATCCGATATTAGCGATAAAACTAATATGGTGAATGGATACACGAATTCAGTCGGGTCGGCCGCATGCCTTCTCTACCTTCATCCATCAAGCTCTCGGCGAATCACCTTCACCGTGGCAATCGACCGGAAACAAGCGGGGACCCGCAACAGCCTCCAAATTGGACGAAGGGACTTCATAAATAACAATGTAAACACAACTATCAATCTTCCTAAAAAAACCTCATTCTTTTGTTATTAATTAAATTTTAAATTCCCGAAATTGATGATTTGAAAAAGTGTACAAATCTTCGGCAGGCTTTTTACAATCATAGCGCTTTTATTACGTAATATAAAATATGGACCTTACGGCCATAAACTTAAAGGTTACCGCTTACTCACCGAACCGGATCCTATTGGCATAATAAACAGCAGTACTGTATTTTTTCATTCGTGTTCTATAAAGTTGATTACATCTACTATTTCTTTTCTCATTTCGCTTCCGAATCGTGTCATATTTTCAAAGACTGGTTACTAGACAAAAATGGAAATTCTTTATCCCTTTCGCACTTGATAAGAAGTGTACTAGCTATCTCACCCGCTGGACACATTTGAATATGAAACATCAATATTTGGATGCAATCAATCAAAGTTAATCACGCGAAAGATATAAAAGCAGTATGAATACATTAAGTTCTTAGTGACTGGTGATTGTGCATTGGACCAAGTACTGGGGTCCGTTTTTTGCCTTATAATTATGACCGATTAGAAAATGTTACTGGGAAGGTTTGTTCGTAGTATTAAGTATATTGTAGTGACGTAAGCAACTTTCATAATTAGCTTTTAATAAGAGGGGTCGGAAGGCTAATATTGATTAACGTTTTTACAACAATCATGATCGTTTCTTACACGGCTTGTTTACAGGATACATTTAAAAAAATCATCAGTAGGTCATCATATTTAATAAAAAGAACTCATAAATATTCTTTCTAATGTAATAATAAAAAATAGGTTGAATGTAACATGAAAAAATAAACTATCAAGTATAATTAATCTGTTTTGATTCATCTGTCCATAGGTCTAATTACTTTCAAAATTATTATTAAAACTTTGGTAGTTTTAGTATTGATATTTTCTTTCAAAATACTTAGTAATCATTATGTTTAGTGGTGTCTGACAAATGAATGCAGCAAAAAGAATATCTAAAAACAAAACAAGCACGTTACACGACTAATTAACCTAAATTGCATTTCTTTTCCCTTTAACTTAAACATTCGCTACAAAACTAACGTATTTAGGTTAGCAGTGAACTTCGTGCTTAGAAGCAGTATCGATCGCTCACATCATTCAACAACGAAAGCAATTAAATTGAACACTATTTTCTATTCGAACTGGTTGTTTTCACCTAATCGATTTTTCTATTGTCGAAGTCGCCGAGCTCGTTTAGGTACATAACCGAAGTTTGAAACATGCAACCCATGATATGTAAACTCTTAATATTCGTTGCATGATTACACGTGGAAGTATAATGAACCAATAATACATTGAATCTAATAATTATGTTTTCATTTCGTCCTGGCCACGTACGTTTGTGGATGGGATGGTCCTGAAATCTTTACTGTGCTAGTCTACTTCATCCGACATTACAATATTGAATATGTATGTGGGTGAGATGTAAACTACCATTATGTGAATATCATACTCACCTGTCCATAATACCATAATAAAAGACTTGTATAGTATAGATGATGTTGGTAGTAAAATATTACATGAGATATTCTGATCGATCTGGTACATCAATAGATATGTTTTTTTCGCATTTAATCTTCCATTAAGGCAAAGTTGGCACAGTAAGAATTATAGGAAGTTTAACGAAAAACATGCGTCAATTAAGAGCGCAAACATGTAAATGTTTGTAGATTTTTTATGATATACTGCGATAGACCAGAACAAAACTCGTAGACTAAAAGATATTATTAATTATAGATACAAGGATACCTAGTTATTCTTTAAGCTTTCGAATATTTATAAACTATTATCGATATTCTTAATTACATATGTTTTTGTCTATGAACAGCTCCCACTGGTTTCGAACACATCGGAAACGTCCAAAAATACAATAAAAATCATTTTAGACTCGACTTAAATCTTACCAGACAGTGTTTAATCCCAATTCCTCTTACTAATGGACCAACAAAACCAACCAACCAAAAACTTATAAACTGTACGTTTATAAGTTTATCGTTTAGAAAAATTAAGAAAATTGCTAAAGTAGTTTAACATTGAATAAAACTTGTAATATGACTTTGAGCTGCTACTACCCTATAGATAGGTATGTTACTAATCTGAACTTTATAATAACACGTTTACATAGAATATATAGGTACTGTTTGATATCCAAGTCCAATTTTAATGACTTTATCCAAGAAGGATAAACCAAACCAGTAAAGTTTGTGAATAGCCAAAGGGCTATTATAGGTTCACCATAAATACCTAATGCCGTAGTTAATTATATACCTACTAAACTGCACTTTAGCTAACTTCGATCAATATCGTATCTAACGATGTTAATATGCATCTTATTGCTCTTATTCTTAAACGTTATACACAAAAGTGCTACAGTTAGTTATTACTTCAAAGAATATTCTACAACAGCAATATTTTTTATTTTGTAAATTCGTCAATTATTTATTTTAACAAAGAAATCATTTTCGTTTTTTTTTCATTTATTTAATACGAAACTTTTCAAACGACAATTTAATTAAAATGACTACCGTGTGAAAATTACATCGTATAAGAAATAACAATAATTGATATCAAAAAAGGAATGGATATCCATTAACCGTCGAATAAGATTCTGTTCATTAAATACTTGTAGGTATTTGAAAGAATTAAGTAAATAATTCTTTCGTTTAGAAACAACTGTAAAAGTCCCGATTTTTTAATATATGTTGCAAAGTCAAGATTAAGTATCACTCATGAAATATTATTATAGCTAATAAAAATAGGTGATTAAAATAGATAACCTATGTTATTAGCTTTCAGGAAGATTTATAACAGTCATCTGGCTGATACCTGGTCTTACTATCAAAGACTTGGTCTAAGATAAAGTTTTACTAAGTATGCAATTGCGTCATCTCCGAGTCAGCAAAGCAAACGTGTGTTAAATGTATTGTGACGGCCAATAAACGACCGCTCTAATGAATAACGGACTGACTTAATTAAACGTGAAGCTTCTGCAACATTCAGTTTTTTATTCGTACCCGTCCTTAGAATGCTAACGCGCAGTCTAATCTTGGACGATATGCGCAAAAAAATATTTCAGTCCAACGACTATTTATTTGGTATATTTTATATCGATGTCATAGAATTTTAATTATAAATCTTAGTTTTATTTGTGAAACAAAATTATGTCCGAGGGACCATCAGCATAGATTATTTTTAGATAGTCCATTTTTAATGTTATAATCTGTATCTATTTATATATATTATCTATTATTGTAACTTATATATAACTGCCTTATTAATCTTCCTTGTTAGGGCGATTCCACGGCCTTCAAAACGACAGAAAATGATTCTCTCTATTCTAAAACTTTTCATTATTGAATGAACGGGTAAGTCGCGAAAACCCAGAATAATTAAATAGCTGTTTTTTCGTAAAGACATACATTTGCTTGATAAGTTTGAGATTGGACTTTACTGTGAAATCAACATATTTACAATCCCAATAGTCTAACAATTTATAACTCAGTTATAATAAAAATCTGCACCTTTTAAAGACAGTATAAACAGTCTGTACAAATACGACATTAGAACTGTTCAAATTAAACTGGTATATTACATATAGGTTCCAAATCAGATGACGTATTACCGCAATGGTACTTAAAACAAACGCAATGAATTTAAAAAATAAACCAAGCGAAACCATCTGGCAGAGCTGTAAATACAGTTGTCTGGAAAGTTTAACGCAATATTCCCTTTCCAGACGATCGCCTACGGAATAGCTTGAGGCGGGCGCAAAATTACATGTTTGAATACCAAACTGTATGGGTTTCCTAAATATTTTAGGTATAAATTATGATAGTTCCATTTAAACTCCAGATGTGAAACACGGTAAGAGACAAGAATCATATCGCTGTCTTTTAAAATTATCAATAAATTATTAATTTTAAAATTTTATCACACATGCTATTAAGACGATATGATAGATTTTTATTAGTTAAACAGCTTTAATCCGTCTTCACATATAAGCAAGGATAAGCCTTGTATTATTTGGCTAATGGCGTCCGTATGATTTAGTTTTACGATTCATTATTAATGATATTGGATATAATTAATGTTACTCGTAAAGAAAGCTTTGCCATTTAGGAAGGGTTTAAATTATATTTCGATACTTATATATTTTTGATTATTTAGATATCACATAAAGTAAAGAATTACAAGTAATAGTGAAATAATAAAAATAATTATTACACAATACTTCTATAATCTATAACAGTTTTCCTTGAAAACATAGTAAGTAAAAAATTAAAAATAAACGACACAATTTGTCTACCTCATGAAATATGATGTTAAAAACATAAGAATAAAGATAAAAGAATTAGATTATCTAATTACGTAGATAAACATTTTACCAACTTGTTATAAACGATTGTAGGTACAGCGCACATCCGTATTCAAGACATGATGTTTTATTGCAAATTTTATTCAGGCGTTATCTAAAAAGCCAGCAATTATGTTGAATTAACAAAGAATCCTATAACATTCTCAACCACTTTATACTGACCATTTATAGATAACGGCTTGTTGACTAAAAGAAGCGATTACGTCTTAATTTAAATACAAATCGGGTGTACGTTCTCACTAGAAATAAATTTATTTACTTAGCAATCTGTTACTTGTTACTGCAGTTCAGGGAAAATAATTAAAGTTTCATGGCATCATTATTTTCTGTCTGTGTGTGCGTGCGGGGAGGAGATGTCGTTGCGTGTGCGCAGGCCACGCCCATCGCTACTAATTGCGCCAATCTGCGCAGCCCGTTTTTTTTTCAACGTGCACGCACGCTACGCACTCTTCGTATAGAATTAGATAAATCCATAGTAATATTACAAATCTGAAAGTAACTTTGTCTGTCACATTTTTACGTCTAAAGCGCTGAATCATTTCTGATGAATTTTAACATAGACTGGACCCTGGGGTCAGGTATAGGCTTCTTTTTATCGCGATAACAAAAATTGAGGATTAAAAGTTGTACCGGGTCCTTATTTCTCTGTTTATGCTTTGATAAATTTATTTCCTCATAGTTTTTTACTTATGAAAGAGATATCAGAAATTATGATAATAAAATAAATACAAACAGTCAAAAGCAATACTACGCAAATAAAATCGCGGGCAT
Organism: Hebomoia glaucippe; assembly: GCA_025727935.1. NCBI lineage: Eukaryota > Metazoa > Arthropoda > Insecta > Lepidoptera > Pieridae > Hebomoia > Hebomoia glaucippe. The sequence goes on from JAOSYY010000010.1 coordinate 11,636,899, forward strand.
TACCTAATCTGTAAATTCGTTGCTTGCAAAATTTAATGAATTCACACGCACATAATACATTCTCGTTACAAAAAACATTCATAGTTACATAAGAGAATATGTAACTATCTATTTAAAGCTTATGCGTCATCGGTAAAGTAAAAACTAAAAACAACTATCAATTTTGAACTTTAGCCCCTGACGAAAAAAGTTTGCTAATCAGAAATGACAGGTAGAGAGGAAGATGAAATTACTAAACTAAGCAAATGGGATTGTTACTCGTTTTAATTGGTAAAGTGATGAGTTACACTTTAAAATTCATTTTGCTATTGTTAATTGAAAATGCAGCTCCATTGAAATTTTAAGAAAAAACGAACTCAATCCAGTTAATATAAACAGTCAGACAGGACTACCAATGATGAGCGTTCTTATGAAATTAAAGTACATTACATAATCCTTGTACTAAATACGTTTTAAACCGTTTTTTAAAGAAGGGAGTTAATTCGTCATATATCTAATTAAACATTATTAAAAAAACAACAAAATACTTTATGGACGTTATTATATAAATTTTTAGGCCAGAACGTTGTACATTTTAATCATCTCAAGTCGTATACAGTAAATATAACTTCTCTCATAGCTAAGTAGGTACATACTAGCGCTTTGAATACCTCATTTATCATGAAGGTAAGGTATACCTTTTCAACTTTTCAAACAAGAGGTCATGACAATATCCCTGTTTTGAAGCTTTTCACGGCCTATTTATTGTAAATGCCGTTGTATTTGAAGTTACAAAGGTATCTGTGTATCTATGATATCGGCGAACGACATTTGGTCAGTCAAAGGCAACTTTTACTAGAAGAGCTAATTCCATAAACGTTTCACTCCTTAATACATGTTTTGAATAAAAAATAAATGCATTTTTTAACTATCTTAATCTTTACAATTGTGTCAAATGTACCTTAATCTTCTATATGAAATAAATAAACAAAGAAAAGTTTAGGCGGTCAAAGCGGTAGGAAAATAATTATTTCATCAAATTTATTTAATAAATGACGCGTTTTGGACCGTTAAAAGTTATTTTATTTAAATATAGTACACTGGTATAAATACAAGACAATATTAATTTAATTTATACAAATAGCAATCATTATGTAGGTAAAAAAGAGGTTCAAAATAACCTTCATTTATTTAAAATGTACTCAAAAGGAATTTCAATATAGCAATGAAATTAAGCCGTTATAAAATAAATAATTTCATCCATATCATCAATCGTGTCAGCATCAAATAAATTATAGCGTGAGCGTCAAATTGTTCGTCCCGTATCACGTTACGCACCATTACTAAGTTGGTACAACGAGGAAAAAAGAAAAAAACTGGAACCTCTACTCTAGATAAGTATAAGGTACGCACTACAAAATAAAGGTACTAAGTATATTAATATAACAGTCATTTCATTTTAAAAACTTGACTTGTTTCACAAATTTAAATAAACATAAAAGGTAATAAATAAAAAAATATAACAGCCATCTTGCAAAACAGTCAGTAGGTACTCGCTTGACAAGTTTATAAGTGTTATATTGTAAACATAAGTGTCATTTTGTTTATAAAAATAAATAAATGTAGTTCCCGGGGTCAAGTGCGAAGATTTTGCTCGTAAAATGAAAAGCACTAGTAATTTTTAAAACAGTGTATGCCCAGTTCAGTATATAATTAACCTACCATTGTCTAAGTTTATATATTACTTAATAAATAGAACATTTTAGTATATTTGTTCACGATAGAGAACTTTATCTATATACTTTTCGTTCGGTACAATTTTATTTGTACCATGCTTCATTAAAACCGTTCAGAAATAATTTTCTTAAATTATGCATCAAACAATGTACATGTTAAAAGGAAGTAAAGAGAAATGAAAATGAATGTTTTGAATAATTTTATAGTATCTAATCAAACCGTCCACTGCCGATTTGTCGACAAATGAATTTAACAGATTTAGATATAATCGAAGGGGCAAGAAGCCGCATCGTGAGTAAGGATATAACACGATAAGAGAGTAAGTTTACAAACAGGCTAAAATCGTATGAGAGAAGGACACACATAAAGTACACTACATAACTGCTGTGAACGCGACGAATTCGATTCTCAGTTCCGATTCCGAGAAGTAACACAGTTTCTTAAGTGTCACATCACTACCGACGCACCGCTTAATAAATTAAAAAACATTGACTCCACGCCAATATAGCCTTTAACGGCAGGGTTCAATATGAAATTTTCTGTACGTTCGGGCGAGTAGTTTAAATTATAAAGGAGAGCCACCTGTCCCCACGAAAATCTTTATAGCGGTCATAAAATTTAAACCTCAAAAAATAAAAACAAAAGAGTATGGAATTATTTTTTTTCTTTTACGGCCCGAGGCCCATTTTAGATCGTGTTTACCTAAACTGTCACCTAACAGAATGGCGATTTTGACATGTCGGGTCTCGTGAATTAATTGTAGAGTTTTGGAGAGATATCGGGTCTGATGCGCGATAGCCGATAAGATTCAAGGTCTACCATCCGTATTCTTTAAATGCTGAATACCTCGCAAAATTACCGCCGCTTAACACTTTTAATTATCACTACTCGGCTCCGGTAACGTTTATGTAGGTGCCTACCTCATTTTAATTATTGTGATATACAGTTATGTCACTTCGATGTTTTTGAAACGAATTAATCACGATTTAAGGAAAATTACAATTATAAATCAATGTTGTAGTACTCGTCGAAATTTTGTGAGGTTATGATAAAGGGAAGACATTATATGTGCTTACCATGAGATCCAACGGCAGAGGAATAAGGAGCGTGCATTTGTTGATGGTAGTAGCGAGCGCGACTGTGGTGGCCGCCCTCCAGCGGCGAGTGGAAGAACCCGTCTCCATTCGCCTCGGAGACGTCGCCGGCGGCCGGGCTGCCGTTCACGCGGCTGTCGTACCACCGCTGCTGAAGCGCGCCCCCCGCGCCACCACCATCACCGCTCATGTCCATGACCGCTGATCCGATCTCACAAACCATGCATCGCTTTTATAAACACGCACTATAAGTCACTATCCGCATTTCAGTCTTAACAAAATGCGCTCAACACAGTCTCAACATCGCATTACCGCTTCATACCGCGCGTATCTGAAACAAAGGGGGATTACTTAAAGCGCAACATCAAAGGTAAGACATTAATTAATGAATGGTACAATGTCAAAAAAACAATCAATTAAGATAACCGGTGCGTTATCGCGAAGCGACGTCTGATACCGACACGCTTCCAATTTGATTAACTGATATACCGCGAATAACACTCAATACGGGGGCGATAAGTAATAACCACGCATTAAGCGTTGTTAGCCAACTGGGTCGTGATTTTTATTACCACTAAGCTCACTGCAGATAGCCATCTAGTTAGTGTTGATCTGCAACACGTCGATTAAGTAGTTAAAAACCGCATGACAATTTTCAAACAAATACTTCATTATTTTTTTATCACGGCAATATAAAACAGTCCGAATCATGTAGAAAACTTGTCTTTCCATGCACATACTAGAGCTATACTAAGACAGGGCCCCTTCAAGGAAACCCGCCCATTACAACACTAAGCCAAGCCGTGAATCCCCATAATAATCCTAGCAGTTGAAATCTGTCTGCATAATTTAGTTCCAATTTTATTATTGCTATATACATGTATCAGGTTTGTATATGATATCTAAATACATTCATATCCATATTAACTTTAACTACGTCAAATTTTACCTTCAATATATCTTTAATTTTTATAAAACTCTGAAATTTTCAATTCACACACTGTTTCCAAAGACAAAATACTCTCACCAAAAGTTAGATATTAGTTCGAAAAAATAATAGAAAAACATACAGCACTACATACAATCAGTCTGCCTATTTATATTTCAAAAAATTATATTCATAATGCATTTCTATTCCAATCAATAATCATGGTCTATTAGCTATAAAAATGGTTTAACCGACATTTGAAGGTCTTATAAAATTAATAATTTAATACAGCGCGTTCTTCATATTTGCCCTTTAATAGAGCAAAGCGTGACAAGGGTGTTCAAAGAAAATGCTAACTTCGTGTCAACAGCATAAAATAAGATATAGTTGGTAATATGTGTCTACATCGACGCCTCAGGAATAAATTATTTATATATGCATGTGTCGATCTGACTAACATGGTATAAGAATTTGCTTCATTTGATGAATTAATAGAAAAAAATACAGTAGTATGTTTAAGACAACTTACTCGTACTTTTGGTGCAATTATTTCCTTCTATAGCATGTTAATGATTACATAATAACGAAATCTGTCATTTTATTTTTATTTGAAATACTAATAAATACTTTTGATAATTAATTTGCTGGTAAACACATAAATATGTGCCATCTTTCGGTTTATTTTCACATATTGTCGTGTTCTTTTTCACTATTTTGAATAAATTAAGTCTTAGAAGGTTCCGTCTCATTCATAACTCCTTTTATGCAATGACATTCTCTTTGCAATATGTAAAAATTGAATATTTGATTAAAAATCAAGTAATACTTTTAAGTTTTTTAAACACTTGATCACATCCACATAATAAAAATATCAACCTGTATATAGATATTTTTAATTATTCAATAGATTTTTGAATTATTATGATTCGGCTAACATTAATAATAACGTATGTATTAATGCAGTTATTTTTTATCGTCACACAAGTACTTACGTTATTAATAATTAATTAGTATTATGATTAGATTATGTCAGTTCTTGAAGATAACATCAATTTAACACTATCGATGTCTAAATTATTGCTGTGTTTCATACCTACTCTACTCGTATATACTGAATGTACATATATAATCTAATAATCTATTACAAGACTGGGTATTGGGAATTAAGTAAGCATTAATTACCTATTTACGACTTTGATTTCTAACATCTGATAAACTTATTCAATTAAACAGATTTTTTTTATAATTGCAGTCTACTATAGATATTAAAAATTTATGGACTGAAAAAAAAACGAAAAGCAGGAACTAATTTTAAAATTGTTCACAGGCAGCGTTTAAGAAAAATATTATGAATTTTTTTCATATATTAATTTATAGCATTGTCGATTTAAATTTAACTTGGCTGATTTTTTTGTTTAACAACAAAAATATTATGTATCTACTATCATTGTGGAGAAAGTAAATAATTAAAATAATTTAATATCAAACTTTAATATTATAGTATAAATAAATATTATTTTCATGTAAATAAATACGAATTCATAATCCTACAAATGTATCTATAATTAGAGATTATAATATCCTTCTAAAATATATACCAATTATAATCTGTTAATCTCCATTTTTGCTATACCTATCAAATATTGAATTTCTGTAACCATAATTTTAAAGCGTGTTAAATTCAGTTTTTTATTTATCATTATATAATCAGTAGTTATAAATATTTTGTGTTTCATAATTATCTAAAATCTTAGTCTTGAATATTGATATCTATACCAGAAGTTCTTATCGCTTTGTATCATAGAAATGCTAATTGTGCAAATAAACATTAAAACACTAAATAAATATAAATTTCAAACTGTTTATGGAAATTAAGTGAATCCTAAATACTTGAATAAAAAGTCGTATGTACTGTATGATTTATAAATAGCTCTATCCTTACCGATAAGATGAAATCTGCTCTTATATTAGGAAGTGATACAAAGTCACAGTTCCTATCACAACTGCCAAAGCCGCTATCTGACGATCGACTGAAAAAGGATTTAAAGATAAAATAAAATAAATCACACATTTATCGCAAATTGCGTCGATTTTGTATGATTTGCTAGCAATGTCACCGTGATAAACAACTGATAAAACCGTGAAGAACAAGTGTTTTAATTCACGAAATAAAAATTTAATTTTAAAAACAAATAACCAAGGTTAAAAATGTTTTATTGTCGTTATATAGAATTAATATGTATATTATTTTTCCTGTATATTAGAAAACTTCCGGTTCCTTTAATTTATTAGACTGTAATTAAAGTACTTTATATGTAACTTAAACAGATATTAAAATAACCAAAGCTATTACAAATCATTAGACGCTAAATAAGTACATACGACGCTATATACAATTTCCTATTTTTGATATAGATATATTCCGATTATATTAGTTTGGATTATCAATGATTACAAAAAAATCAACATATGAATAAGTTATTATAATAAATGCTTATTACAATTCAAAATGTATATTACCTCCCATATCTATATTATAGATTCTCAGTTTTTTGTTCAAATGTCAACATCACATAAAACAACTAATGAAATAAGCAGAGTGCAGAATTAGTAATAAAAAATATTCTCTGATTACTATGGGAACAGAACGAGTTTATAAATATTTATGATGCGGATTTGTGGGGTGTTAGATTCACTAGAATATTCATATAAAAATGGATAAATAGCATTATGGAACCTAATTTTATTTTTGAGCTAATATTTAAATATATATCATTTTTTTTAATATTATCTTTAATGATCATCTCATAACCGATATACTATAATATGTTCATGTTTTCGGCAGCAACGGCCATGTTTAATGTTTTAATCATATGCTATTTTTCCCGTTTTTTTTACGATTGGATATTTCATCTTTATCACGTAATTATATGACCTTACTTCTCACGGGTGTAACGAGTCTGAGAAATATGGATACTAGTTTGAGCATTTGTTTAAAATAGTTTTAAGATGCGGTTGCGTATTTTAGTAGCTTATAACTCACAAAAATACATTTATACTACATATTTAGATATAAATACAATACATTAATGTTTGTTGATTAGACCTTGCAACCATTCTTGTATTCATTTAAATTTATATGATAAGATGCGTAATCACAATTTGATATAGATTTTACTTAATAAATCACGGCACCTGATTCGTTATCACTCGTGATACACCGATAACGTTTTAAAGCACTTTGCTACATCTATAGATAATATTTATTTTTGAATAAACTATACTTATAACCCATGAATATCAAAGATTAAGGTATAATTAGAATGATACCAAAGACTGAAACAGACTGAAATTTAACTATAAATTTTATATAATTTTATTTCTTAGATGTAATTTAGCCTGTGGTGAAATAGTAGATATACCTACTTAAAGAAGTTAAGTAGGCATACTTATAGAATTTTCAATTCATAATTTTGATTCTTACTGGGGATGTACATACTTATTCGTTACCTAATACCTAATTCTATTGGACTAATTTACCATTTTTTAAATTTACTCAAAATATATACTATCGTGCCGTTTTTGTTTATACTAATTGACACATACTTTATGTCATCTATCAAATATCTGAATACATCAGTCAAAAACTATCAAGCCGTAAGGTTTTCAATTAATATGGTAGCTTATACACTTCATCAAAGTGCCGCTTATGAAGATTAGACAAGTTTCCAATTAAGATAATTGATTTTAAGTCGACTTGCCGGACCCAATACTATAATATTTTGTCCGACAGAATAATCAAAGATAAGCTTATCTTAAATACGTCTTGGAAGGCTAACGTATGACAGGGCTACCAAAGGCTTTGTTTTACCTGATATTCTTAAAGTTTTTAACATTAAGATTGCCTTACCAAATAATTTAACCAGAACGAGGGGTACATTGTTGTAATTAAAAATGTTTCTTTGTAGATAAAGGAGTCAGTTATTTTATATTATAGCAATAAAAATTTTATTAATTTGATTCCCCGAGATTGAACACTGCAAATCAGATCACAAAACCCGCTTCCTACTTAAACAGTTATGATAAAATGTACATATATGCTCTGTTGTCCAAGATATCAATAAAATACCTATCTACCGCCGCTATCAGAAATAAAAAATAGATTGGTAGCAAATTATCAAAAATGTTTCTTGGTTGATATCTGACATAAAATCTAGGTTTATACAGAAAATACCCTGGGTAGTACCTACTTGATAGTGCTTAGAAGTGTATAGACACCTTAGGCCAAATCTAAATACCGTAGGTACACACTCTTCATTGATAGAAAGTTCTTAAAATTTATTAATACGTGTTTCGGCTTCAGTCAATTGCCGAATGCTCGGAATAAAAGTAAATAGGTCAAAAATGCATCATTATATTAAATCATATGGGTGTGTACATACTAAATATGTACATACCTAATAGTATACGGTAAATACATCTTTTTTTTATTCAATTACAGATATTTTCATCCTAACAAGTATCGTTTTTTATTCTTAAGGTATAAATATTCCTTAAGAATAAAAAAATATCTGTAATAAATAAATATATGCCCGTACATACTGCAAAAAATAATATTAAAATGATATAGTACACCTCTGTTGAGTATGAAGGTAATATAATAGAAAAGTTAAATTTATCGACTCTACTAATTAGTGGTTATCTGTCTTTTAATATTCATTAGAGGATAATAACAATTTGTAGTACCTACAGCTATAAAATACCACTAAAAACTATTACAAGTATATGAATATCGATTTTATTGCTTTTTACCGTCATTCCAAGATAATATTTATGAGAAATAACGAATGTTGTTGTTTACTCTAAATAAGGCTTAATTATAGTGAAATATTTTGACTTTATTGCTAGTCTAAACGATATGAAGACGATATAAGTCTAGTATCCATGGTACCAGACAAGTCGAGGCCCATTAATAATTTAACACTACAACGCAAAGCGAATAATGATTGTGGTATATTTTAAGTATTATTACACTAAGCAATTCGAAATAGTGAATTATCTGAATTAAACATATATAAAATATATGCCTCAGCTATATTCGTATTATTGATATATTTGTTTTATTTTTTAAGATAATTCAATTTTTGTATTGCCTTATCAATAAAATTATCAACCAGGTAATATAAGAATAAATAACGTAAATATAAAGAAAAAAATGCTAATAGACATGATATTATACCTAGAAAATTAATTTCTGTTCTGTATGAGGCAAGATGACTGCTCATCTATTTTTAAAATGTAATACACAGGATATCCACTACATACCAACTTACATATATCTCCAACGGAAATCTCAGTACACGTAATGCACACATACATGTATAATCTTATCGAAGGCTAATCAGCGTTTGCGCATCAACCGCATTCAAATTTCGAACGCTAACTGTCATGGCGACCAATCGTAACGTCCGAAAACGTAGGGCTTTGATACGAAAACAGTGATCTGACATTGACATTGATTTGTGCCTTCGTATTTATTCGTATTACTTGTCGGAATGCATAAATTCAGTTTTTGTTTATAAACCAGTCTGACGTAGGTATCTTGAGCGCTCATGGCTGGAGCAAGGTAATTTTTATGGTAATTGTTAGACCTTACTTGACTTTTTACTAATAGCATTATCTAGGTACACGTTAATTCAAAATAACAATTTGAAGTTTTTATTTACATGTACAATAACGGCGTATACGTTTATTTTTGAGAGTATATGGAGGTTATAATAGCGTACTATGCGTTTTTGGAATGATATTGTTTAAAAAACTATATTTTCAACCTTAAATATGATTGTATAAAGTATAAAATTTAATATTTAGCATAAAAATAAATATCAAATTCGAAACTAAAAATAAATTGTAATAAACTATTCCATTTGGTTATTTAAATTTATGAGATCTCTTACGGTTAAAACAATTTGAAAAAGTTATTTTTATGCAGAAGTATTGTAGTTGTACTAGGTAGCTGTCGTAGATATTTATATAATTAAATATTTTAGAACCACTAATATCACATGCACTAACACATGAGATAAAATTGTAAATGTAGCGTCTAAGCTCACGATTTTTATCTTTTAAAATTAATTTAAAAACATTTTTATTTATGATAAAGCACGAGATGGATCTTGTTTTTAATAAATTGTAGACATGATAATAAATCATTTAATTAATATGCGATTATTCATTTCAATATATAAATATTAGGAAATCATCAGCGAATAAGCAATACTTACATTGTAAATGTCATTGCATAATATATTAGAGTTTTTCATACACACCTACATGTTATACAAGTTTTTAAAGACGCAAATTATGAGAAATATTAATGTTATGCGTCCAATGATTTTATTTTGAATATATGTATATTTTAATTTTCAATGTGTTATTTTTATATTTTCACACATTCGATTTTTAGCCTTTTACTTTTTTATAGGTATTACATATATTATTTATTAATATATTGTCAACCCCAGGTGGTGACGGCTCCGAAAAGATTTAATGTCAATAATTAAATTCCTATAGATAGACCAACAAAAGTTAAATTATGGCACGAGTTCAAAGTTGGACTGAAAAGTTATTTAATGTTTTATATTGAATTTAAATTCATTATATCGGTAATAAATAATTAATTTTATGACGCTTTTTAAATGACCGTGTCTGTTAATGATTGACTATACGAACATCATTTTTATTTTTAGATAAGGGTACATAATTAGAGTTATTCAGCACCTATGGTTCTGACAAAGTTTTAATTTCCGTCTAACAGTAATTATATATTTATTTTTCTCATCTTTTTATCCACTATTAAGCTAATAAAATAAAGTTTAACCTAATTTTTAAAATAATAACTATGACTCACGACATTAAAAATATCCATTTTACCTCCGTCTCTTCAGGTTGATTCAAAGATATTAAATTATATTATTGTCATTTAAATCAAATATTACCAACCTGTACAAACTTCTGACTTCGAAGATTTGATAACGTTATTATTTAGATGTAAATTTGATACAAGTGTGTTAAGTATCTTATTCAATAATTTATTATCTAGAAACATATAGAGATGCTTATTAATAATATTATATCTGCATGGTTATTAAGAGGTATAAAGTGGTTGATAGCACCATTTACAGGTAAGGAATAAACACGATATTTAGATTTGAAGGCATTTCAAAAATATTTTTAGTTCCTAACTCCACTGAACTTATATAGACTATACAAATAGTGACTGTTGTATAATATTCAACCATTTCCTTAGTTCAACAGTAACTAAGGACTAAAAATCTTAAATTATTATGTTCATATTATTATCCAAATCAGTGAGTAAGAAATTACATAATGCAGTTTATTTTGTCATAAAAATATTAAAAGTATATGATTCTGTTTTACAACTTTTTAAAAACATGTCTGTTTGAAATGTGTCAAATGATAGATATTGTTATTGATATTACCACAATACAGTATAATATAGTATAATCACTTCTACTAAAAGATGAAAATCTTATAATATGAAGAAGCCTAGTTAAATGTAAATGATAACTACAGCCGTTATATTAGAATACACAAGGCCTATCTCTTAATTATATTTAAAACATCATAGATAAATTTTAATTGTATAAATAAATAATTATTTATAGATATAGAAAGTTATGAGACTTTAAGGAAGATACCACCTTAGTATTATTATTATTAAAAAGTAAATAACAAAAAATATCTACTGTTTTAGTTAATGCTATTTTTTTATGGTTACTACACAACTGAATGAATTTTTTCATTGCATTTAGACTTGCACCTAACAGAAAACTAATAGGTAAATGAGAATTATACAATTATGAAATAACTTAGAGATAATTTTAATGGATGAATATAATTTATGCATTCGAATTTATTGTTCTGTTGTGGTATATTAATTATTTAAAATCACTAAAAAAATGAAATGATGTTATCATCATAAGTATTAGCCATAGACATTATTATTAATTTTTCCAGACGCGCGCATTTAAAGATTGCTTGCCGTCGGAAATTTTTTAGTACGTTTTACATTACCTAATCTGTCAGTGTTTTCTTACTATTTAATCCGTAGTAAATACAATTTAATACCTGATGCCTCATTACTGAATTAAAAATAGAGCATTATACTGCCATACATACGTTCTTATAAGAAAATATCGATTCAAAAAGAAAGTAAACTTAGCTTAACTACTCCAAAAATTCATGAAACCGTTATAACGCCTCATCCTTTCTTTTATAAATTTAAAATGATACATTGCAATCAGTACTATGTCCTTTTAGCATAAATATTTATTTAATTTATTGTTCATTGTTTATAAAGATAAATATCGTTACGATATTTAAAATTGTACTACGTTGAAATTGCGTAAAATATACTTTATGGTAAATACCTCAAATGTCCTTATCAGAGTCGTATCACTTAATTGTTGATCACTATCACTAATCACTAATAACGATGCCCTGATAAACAACACTGAAATATGCTCCATTCCGTCCGCAGGTTCATTTTCATATAATATCACAGGTCACTAGTGTAAATTAAATAATAATATATGTAGAAATGAGATTAAAGCGATGTTTTGATAGATATTTAGTCCATATTGCGCAGGCGCGGTGTTATTAAACTATTGCGCGGCACACGAAGCGGCGTCGTTGGGACGCAACCCGACACTAAACCAGTCGTATAATTTTTTGTTGTGAGCGCGCGTTTCGGTCTTGTTCGGTGAGGATCGGCGTTTGCGGCCGACGCTTTTAGTTCGGCTGCACACGATTGGCTGAAAGGAATTACAGGCGGCAAGCGAAGGCGGTCCGATGGGAGTGAACACTTTTAAATTTTCTTTTTCTCTTTTTGGGCGGGAAGTGTGGTTGTGTGCGGAGCGTCAGTCGCGCTCGCGCGGCGCGTCTTGATGGATGGCGGGAGGCTGTGATGGAAACGTTTTTGTATTTTACAGATTTGGCTATACTATTGTATCAATATTAAAATTGATTGTTATGTAAAAGTTTCGAGTTCTAATACGATTAAAATTATAATAGCACATCGATTTATAATTTTGATAGAGATAAGGATTATGGCCTTGGAAATTTTCGAATACTAATTAAAAGTTTGTATAGTCACCTAGATTAGTTCATAGTCAAAAGGTGACTAATTATTTAAAAATATTTTGTGGAGCGACGGTAATTTTAGAAGTTTTAACAACGGCAACATAATATCACACACAGATTATAATGATATAAATTTACTTTTAATCGTATTTTTCATTCAATCCTTGTAGGTACTGCTTTGTTTGACGTTTTCCAATTTTAAAACATTTCTGTCATAAATATATACTAGAAACACTATAATATAATATAAAAGGTTTTATTTAGCTTACAATCAAATAACTATTATTTAAAAAATGATTATAGTCTTATTATGCTTTTATTAGCTTGGTGGAAAGATGAAGAAGTCTAAATATTGTATAGCAGCAAGTACCTATTTATTACAATAAAAGTTACATTCAGTTATACAATCAAGTTAAGGAATGCTAAATTAATAATGATTTATGCCTACATTTCGGAAAAGTCCTAATTGAGTAGATATAAAGAATAAACATGTTATTGAAATAGGCAGAAAATGTTGCTATTGATATACTTAGTAGACCATTTAAAGGTATTATATCTTTTCCTTTATAAAAATGAAACCGTAATGAATTACGAGTTATAAAACAAAATTTTAACAAAAAGGCTTTTATACCAGTAAGCTAAGTACCTATCTATATATATTATTATGGTTTTTTATGTTTTATATTCAATATATAGCTTTATATTATATATAGAATATTTGAAAATATATTTTGATAGGCATACTTATTATTATATTAAATTAGAAATGATAATAAAATATACATAGTTTTTCATTTTAGCTCTAACATTTTCCATTATATGTGATTTACTTCAATTTTCGTTCAATTATGAGTGTTAATGGAGAAAACGAGTATGTGCGATAAAATACTGAGAAAAGCCAAAATACTATGTAATTATATAAGTATATACACAACACACATACGTGTCACACAGATAAAAGTTTATTATTTGTGTGATTTTCAAAAACAAGATATGGAAGATAATTTCTGAGGCTCGAAGTATCCCATCATTACCTGATGAGTGTATAGATGGCAACAAAAAAGTTACAAAAATACCTACGAAAAGTGACTTTTCATCAAGTCATATTAAAATAATAAATCAAATTTGTGCACATGTCTTAAAATCAAATTGCAAATCATTTGAAGAAACTAGGTACATATATTTTTTAATGATAGATTATATCCCAGGTGCTGTAATTTCATACCTTAAAAGATATCTAAATCGGTCTTGTACATGCGTATAAAGTACTTACGTTTTTTCCAAATAATATCATCAGTAAGCATTAGACCATAATAAATAGGTAGGTATTTTCAAATCCCCCAAACACCCACACGTTTTCTAAGCGGGCAGCCAGCCTGAATAACATTTAACCCCTTTCAAATGTAAAAGCATTACTGAATGAAAAAACAGTACTTATGTACCCCGCGAGGCAGATAAACCATCTCTGTACAAAGCACACAAAGATACAATACCTCTGAAAGGGTTCAAGAACGCACTTTTAAATTAACAGCTCTGAATACCAAAACAGCAAAACAGTCTATTCAAACTCGCGCCACTCTCGACCCTCCTGCGCATAACAATAAAATCAAAACACGTCATAATTGCCTACGTATGAAAAGGCGTATATAAAATAGCACCGAGCAATGGCTGTGCTTAAAAATAGAGTCGTTTACATTTTTCTTTTTCATATCATTGTCTCTGGTCGACAGCGCTTGCAACCGTCACGTTCCAATTTTGAAAAGTGTCAGAACAAAATGGTTGCCTCTTTGTGTCGTGCCCTCGCTTATGCCTCGAGTTTGGTAATTTACCAGATGCTATTGCTTTGAAGTTCCGACAGCGGGAAATGTGTCTGACATCTAACTGGATTTCAACCCAAATCTTGTTTGAAATAAAACGACCCAACGTACGTAGAAACAGAGGCCTCACGAGGATGATTCGTAATTATTCAACCGAAATACCGACGTCAAAAATATTATCGAAGTCACATGAGAGTCATAGATACAACCTCTCATTGGTTAGTTACTAAATTGGAACATCACTGTACCGTGTTTACAACCCGACAAAAAAATATACAACAAAGGAGCCGAATTTAAATTCCAATCGAACTTTGACACATGTCTGCCACCATAAACAATGGAAATTCAAATCATCATCGCGTTCGACAACCGCGCGAGCTAATGCGATTGTGGCGTGCACTCCGTACTCTATGGTTCTTCAACTATAAATGGGAGCCTTTTCTTTCGCTTTTTCTTCACAAAATCTGAGTCGAGATCGACTGATAAGCTATCTCGTGTAAGATGGTCTCAATATCCACAGATGGCCTTGCTCTCTAGTAATCTCTGAGCTTGCTGTCGATATTTTTGTCATTTTTTGTTGTAGTTCCTTTGAAAACGATTGGAAGTCTAATAGGGACATTATTTTGACGGAGATCACGCCGTTGTAATAATGTAAACACTGATTTAGTACTGATAAATAAGACAATCGGATTGACAATAATGTGATATTTTTTGTGGTACGCCGTCAATCCTTATATTAAGAATAAAACTTTACTTAAAGCTTTAAGCTTGCAGCTGCACAAAAAGTTGCCAGCTTTATTAGTATAGCCAGTAGGCATATATGGATAATATAATAAGTTCATAAAAAGTAATTTTAATTTCATCACTTATTACCTTTTCCAAATGAATTACTCAATTTAATTAATATTTTATAATAATGTTATTTAATTATATATTTAATTCTTTACACTAAGTGTATTATATATAGTATAAAACTGATCTAGCTAGATCTTAATGAGACATACCGCTACCAAAATATAAGTCCGGCCGAGAGCACAATCTCAGTAACAATCCCTTATCTGTGCATCTTAGCAAACAAAACATCGCAAGCCCGCAATAAGCATAAAACAAAATCGTTTCAACCTCACACACGCCGCTAGAACACTTGGAAAAATCCCTATGGATTTTCCGCGGGAGAGGTACGGGCGCGCGGGGCGGGCGAAGGAACGTAAAAGAGAAAAGCTGCGAGTTTTTATCTCGGCGCCATAAATTTTATTCGTAGCGTGATTTAGTGCGCAGATTGCCCCCCGCGACCCGCGCACCCCGTGCCTACGCCTCGCCCGGGTAAGGCTGCTAGTCATTGTCAAAATTATTGCACCCCTATCTACTGAAGCTTTAAATATATGTCCCCGACACGCTGCTGCCTGTAACCCGTTCTGATGCTGAATACGACGCTTTGATGTAAATTTTATAAATCGTAGTTTAGCGAAATCGACCACTTGAACACGTATTTTAACAGATAACATCACGATGACAGAAAGTCTCGAATAGCCAAGAAAGTTTCAATACGAGTTATAATAATTACGCAAGCAAAAGATTCTAAGAGCACATCCATTGTATTTATTGTCTTATTGTTGCCTACATATTTTTTTCTTCGCAAACATAAAACTTCCACTTGATATATTTTCAATACTTTCACTTGGAAAACAGAAGGCTCGAGCCAACCGAATAGGGATTAATGCAATATTGGGCCCGTGGCGCCATCTAACAAGGACCAGCAAAAACTTTTCCTTGTGTTCGCTAATCCTCTATTAGTTCTATTTAAGACTGCATCTTAAGTTATTTGTCAATACCGAGCCACAAAGGCGCCCAAATACCCTTAGCAAAGGTAAAAGCATAATACACGCCTCATAATAGTGGAACAATTGTGAAACTTGTTAAAATCATAATGCGCTATTGTGTGCCTTTTGACAGTTTAATGTTTTTTTCTTAGGTTTCGTATTTCTAGGCTCGCAAATGACGTGTTCGTTTTTTCACGATTTCTGTTGAAGTCTCGATCGCTATCGCTGCGTATTTTATGTAAACACAACAAATTTTGTGGCTTGGACGCAGAACGTATCAGCAGATGCGCTGGCGATGTTTTTATTGTCTATAGCAATTCAAAGGTTCGCATTTGATCCGGGCTCTCTCCACACTGTGTCTTATCTCGGATCTGGTTTTATGAAACCCTAAATTTACGACTGTGGTCGAGGGGTAGGGGCTGTATTAAGCCGACTCTTGATGTCGGTGCTAACGAAACACTTTTGTCACCACAGTTTGTGACTGAGAACGTCAAGTAAAAAATATTAAAATCTTTTCTTTCATACAAACTAAACCATAAAATAATCCAACCTTAAAAAAGAATATCTACTTTATAATAGTATTCCTGTGGCAAAACAATTTCAAAACAAAATATAGAGTTCCATATACCACTGTTGTAAGCTTATATCAATTTGAAACTTTTAAAATTAAATAGTTAAACAAATAGAAATTCATAAAAATTTCTTATTTTTGCATTATTTGTAAAGATTTTGTAAATAATAACAATATGTATCAATAATAAGCTATAGACATAATATTTTCAGTTAAGTGTTTAAAATTTGGATTTATTTTTGTTTATTAGATTTTAGTTGTCTTTTAAAAAGTTCTTACCTGAGTATTTCCTAACCAATTTACCTAGATTAAAGACCTTTAATTGTTAGAATCGCTAGGCTACTTGGAATACCCATCCCAGGTTAGTCCAGATACAGGCAGATCCTCAATAAATTACAGGAATAAATCCCGGGGAAGAAAAATTGCCCTCTGGAGCACATAATTCTTGCCTTGTCACAAACCCTCCTTATCTACGGCCAATACCGGATTACAATGCGATTTTTATTTTACGCTGTATTCGCGTTTGTATCAAGCTATGTGTTGTAATGTTACCTACCATTTACACCTTTGAGAGTTAACATTTTTTTTAATCAACATGTTAATAGGATGTACATCAAAATTTCAAAATATCTCTCCTCCGCTGGCATGGGCTCACACCCCAAAAGAAAATACTTTTATTAGCATTCATGTAGAATAATTAATTTAATACGAATTAATTTAAATTATTTTTAGCTCAGATTATGTTATATTTAAATATAATACAATATATTTATTATATTCATCATTTATTTTAATTAATAATTAGAAAATTAAGTTACAATCAGTTTTTATTACTTTTTCATTGTAGTTAAGTTCTTTGCCTTATGCCACTTTTTGAACGAGATACGTTGCACTATCGATATATTTAATTTTTTAAACTCTGTGGTATACTATATAGGGTTTTCATTTTTAAGAATAGGACATAATTTGCCAATATTTGGTACAATAAAAGTAATCCTTACAAATAATACCTATTTCAATGCCATCGTTGTACCTACAACAACGATAACACCTTCAAAGCACACAATAAATATATGTCAATAGAAATTACTTTAGAAATATTTACAATTTGTTAAATCACGATGAAGTAAAAGTTAATATTTTACATGTTCCGTAACAATATCGACTAATGGACAATGACAAATGTATCCCTTTGTTGCGAATATTGAGACGTCATAGATCGACAATTCGATAGATTCACGGGAATTTTACGAAAAAAACGAGAGAAATATTTTGACAGGATAATGAATAGGCAGGTACGAGCAGTGACAAGCTAATGATTTTTTAATAGTAATCCGAGGTTTCATTACTTTTTGGAGTTCCAAAATGTTATTTTCGAAACAACATGAACAATTCACAGATAGGAAGGTCATTAAATGTCAATGTCTACACAATCCCTTGTATAAAAATATTGCAATTTCCATTTAATTGCATAACAAATGCGGTGACGTTACATTGTATTAGAATTTATTGCTTTCCTTTGTTGTATATATTGGTGACACAGGCATTGGTACCACTCATTGGATAATAATATTTTATGTCACGAATTGTTTGTCATAAAACGTTAGACCACCAGTTTTTATATAAGTCACATCCCAGTTTCTATTTGCTATTTGAAGGATTAACCTTATAGAAACTAACATTAGAATTTTTTATTTAAGAATAAATAAATCAAATCTAAACCACACTAAAATATATATAAATAATCTCATAAAGGTTTGAATTGATTCAGTAATGCTTATAAATAAGTATTTATTCAACAGAAATACCTATTTAATTTAAAGGAAATAGATATTATTTAGTGTAATAATTGGTTCCTTACTGAAATATCTCAATAAAAATATGCACTCGTTTCACAATGTCTGAATAAATTATAGCCTGTGTTACTTTGATGAATGAGGTATATTCCACTAGGGTTTCAATTTAAGACCGTTCAGTAGGTTTCGCGTGAAAGAGTAATAAACATCCATACATACACACAAACTTTCACGTTTATAATATTAGTAGTTACTTTTTAATTTTTTGAAATACAAACTATTCCATCAAAGCACAACAATGTGTACAACTTAAAAGATTAATTCAAAGGCGTAAGAAGATGCCTATTATTTATTCACGTAAATCCTTTTGCTCCAATAGTACAACAGTGTACGAAATTTGTAGCAAAAAAGGCTTTATTTTGCGTTTGTTTGATGTCTTTGTCTAGATTAACACAATGGCAATCTATCGTCTCTATG
This sequence comes from Hebomoia glaucippe, assembly GCA_025727935.1. Lineage (NCBI taxonomy): Eukaryota > Metazoa > Arthropoda > Insecta > Lepidoptera > Pieridae > Hebomoia > Hebomoia glaucippe. Next base: position 11,656,283 of record JAOSYY010000010.1, read on the forward strand.
TTCCCAGAACAAAGAAAGAAAGCTACTGAGATCGAACATTAAATATTCCACCTTATTTGGTAACTTTATTTATTAATATAATATTTTGTTTTTACAGATCCAAGTTTTTATACATGTATCATAAGCAAGTTTGTAAATAGGTTTTGTTTGTTAATGTTAATCGAAAAAAATATGTATAATTTATTAAGTTATAAAAAACCATTAACTATGTTATTTTAAAGTGCGATACCAGTTTGAGTTTAACATAACTCTTATTATCTTCATTTTTTTTATTAACTTTTTCGATTACATTGGTGCAATCAGACTCTGTTGATGTCGCAGTTTAGAAAAGTCCATTAAAATACAGCGCATAAAATGGATGTTTATTTATTATTGAATGAGTAAAAAATGTCACTACGGAATATAAATACGGAATAACCTACTTTGTAAATCCCATCCAAATAAAGTTTCAAACTGACATTCGTCATGAAACTGCCACGCCTATATGTAATTATCTTCATGAAGTAAAATAAAAGACAAGTTTCTATACGCAATAGCTACGTAAATTTGAAAAAAGAATTCCTTCCGCAAGCAAAGAAAGGCAATAAATCAATTATAAGCTTTCGGCATTCGGACAACTGATTTTGTAATATTTCCACAAAAAAATTAAGCGACGAAGCCACACAGCGCGAGCTTCCCTATTGCACGCCCTATTAAAATTCGACACGATTCTTCCTTGTTTCCAAACACGCCGATATTATATCAAAACAGCGACATATTTATTGCAATACGAGATAATTTAACGATGTGAACGCGTTATCCGCTACGATAATTCGGTCAAAGTTTAATTCGTTGACAAAGATTACGACACATTCTAATCGTTGGGGCGTGCTGTCGAAATCGCAATTTCAATTTTATGTTCAGTTGAATTGTGCGAACGTTCGCCTTCACCGATTATTTAGCAGTTAACTTAATGAAGAAAAGTTGTAAAAAGTCTATAAAACTGTCCCGGCCGATAGAACGAAAATGTTTCCAATACGATTTTTTTGCTTATCTTTAGATGATGTTGCTATTTTTATTGTTAGCAATGAAACAGAAAAACTTCAGTTCAGGGAAAAAAATTATTCATATTTTCCGAATAAAAATATATAGCTCTAGAGGGTTTCGTTTAATAATTAATGTATTACGAGTATTGCACCTGAGTGAAGATTCCACAACCATGCTTATCCTTGAATAACTATTAAATCTTTTAATATACATTTTAATTTATCAATGAATACCATATTATTACGTGCTCAGGATGGTAATATTATGACATGACTGTGTAGTTGGTATACATTATATACTCGTATACTAAACAGTAAATATCTTAAATTGGTATATTTGTTCTAAGTCTATATTTCCACACTAAATCACATTTTGTAACGGAACATTAAATAGTGGTCTATTACCGAAGGGTCGTTTAGCAACGGTCATTAATTTGCAATGTTGCAGGGGTCCGCATACGCAAATTGATCCCTAAATAGTATAACCCAGTCTTGAGACTCATGATTTTTTTTCTAACATGCTTAGAAAATACTTGTGCCTACTCGTACATATGTATAATGGAATTATAGTAAAAAAATATTAAATCATAATTTTTGTGCTAAAGGATTAGGAACGCCTATAGGTACCCGTATCAAAGTTCTTAGAAGTAGATTGCCTGAAATAAATCTCATTTTAATGTTTACATTTTTTTATGGTTTTATATCTATAAATAATACATAAAATGACCATGTTGACAGTCATTAAATAAGAAAATTAACTACTTAATGGCAATTAAGAACTGACACTTATTCCTCAACGTGTAACTACAATATAAATCATAAATAAGTTTAACATAAAAATGTCAACCTCAGTTCACGAAAGAATATTGGTGCTATTTTTATATCCGTTTAAAACATCGTTATCCTTGTAGAATAGGAATTAAAAATTATTCAAGCGCTTATAATTAATATTCCATTTTAATTGAAGGATAATCAAATTATATTACTAAAATACATATTTATAAGAGTCTTCAAGGCGACTGTCATACTTATAGATCACAAATGTTAACTTTTGGTTAGTTGTTTTAAGAAAACTATGCGTCGTTATGTCACTGTGAACTTTAAGTTTTACATTCTGTGGTGAATTTTTATTAAATACAATTCACGGCACATACTCTTTGTCCACTTCATCTCTTTACATTAGATATTTATCGAAAAATCTAATCTAGATGATCTCTCTACTTTCATATCAGTTTAGTAATTAATCAATAAAAGTGCTTGAATGAAACTAGAAATTTTTTCAGTACCTATTCCAAACATCAATGCCGTGGATTTGAAACATCGCAATAAAACATATGCCTAGTTACCTAATTGTAATGCTCGGGTCTGTCGATAACAGGATTCTTTTAAAATGGAAATTATTATTTATTATGCATTAACCATAATCTTTTTACAAGAGTAATGTAGAAATATTAGATTGTCTCCCAATGTATAGGTACTTCAATCATATTGTAGACATTAATTTTTATAAAATATACAAAATTATCATGAAAATAGGCATTAATATATGTTAACTACATATGACGAGAAATGCCTTTATTTATTACATAAAGAGCTTGTAAATAACTCATGAGTTTCAATCTAAAAATCTAACACAATTTGAGGGTTAACTTACTTCACATACGGCTCATAAGCTCTTTAGTATTCGACACATGAAGGGCATGGGACATGTACTACTATTGGAATTAATTCGCCCGCATTCAAGCGCAGGTAAATACATCAAAATTAATTAAGGGGGGTTCAGACCGCCCGCGCGCTACCGTCCCAGTGGGACGTCCCACGTGACGACTTCATGCGGCTTCCCAGAACGCGGTCGGGAGGTGACAGGATTTAGTGAATCTACTCCTACCTGTACGTGACACGACTGCGTGGTCAACGGTGACCTAGCATTACAGCGTTCCATCAAACAAGGATTCTAAATATTATTTAAATTGATAATTTTTATAAGAGAAATGCTTACTAATATTATATTAAAATCCTTATAAACACGAAAAGTCGTGACCATGTATGGATATTTGTTACTAAAACTACTATACAAATATTAATGAATTTTTATAAAAATATTGCTTACACATCACAATAACATATAGGCTATATACTCTACAAATATATTGCGACTAACCACTGGTAACCACTTACATAAACTGATTTTGTTTGTTCCTTTTGGAACAAACTAAAGATAATAACGAGGATAATCTTAAATAAAATAATAGCACAATGCTTTTAATAAATATGTTAATAGTGCATAGTTGAATAATTAATGTTATGTGGTTACTTTAGCCGACAATACACATGCTAATCTGACGAAGTTTAAGATAAAAATTGATTAGAGCTAATATAATATTTTCCACAAGTAAACCTGTCCGCAGGTAAGACCATAGAATAGTTTTCTTTTCCCATTACACATATGTTTTGAGCAATTAGAATATATTAATATTTACTGAAAGTGAAGAACATATACTAATATTTGTTAGTCAAAAAATCGAATTCGATTATAATTAAGGTAGATGACATATGATAGGTGATTATTTTGAACTGTTAATCTAGATCCCAGAAATTTTTGATTCTCCACATATTTTTCGTTTCTTATACATAGGATAGATATTAAATGATAAGTTCGTAGGAAAGCGTATTAATTGCAAATGTAACATTTTATTGATCATTAATTTTGCTCTTCAGTAACTATAATAACAAATCACTTGAAAGCTTTGTTTAAAAAATGAAGCGTTACAAGGAAGTTATGTATATTGATGAGGTTAGCGCCATGCAAACATCGGGGTGCCGTCGTCTACCTGTGCAAACATTTCAACATTGTCACAATGGCAACTGCCTCTTTAATCGCCTACTATGAATTATTGCTACCCCTAAAGATATTTCATCGATTTTATTGTGGCTCCGATGTCAACCCCGTCTCGCCAGTGCTATAAAATTTCTCGTTAATTTTTTACATAAACATTATTTCTCGCCAAAATTATATCAATTGAAGGCGACATATCTACTTTGTGAATAGTTAAACGAGTATAATATAAAAAATGCAAAGCACATATATTCTAATTTTAAAAAAGATACTCTTTTACTTGTATAATCTTTGTCAATATGTTTGACTGTGAAATATTTAGATGCATTTGTTTGAATATTTACTTGATCGAGATGGTGGTTAGCTATAATTTTTTGTTTAATTTATAATTATCTGTTGAAGCGTTTGATTATTTGCCGTTGGGATTTCTTAAACTTTTCAATATGATAAAGTTTTCTATAGAAATGTGTATATATATTCATTGAAAGTAAAAACGAAAACAATACCTATGAGAACAACTATTCCGTCACATTAACTGATAAGAATAACGAATTCAAGAATCAAAAACAAAAATATTTAACCATTTGTATAAGTACAATCACATCGAACAGAGGTTCTTTAAAAGGCTTCTATATCAGTTAACCCGTGCTCACCTGGCTCCTTACTCTCCCACAGAGAAAAAACTTTTATAAAGAAATAAATTATTGCATTATGGCTTTTTGAAAGAGTCCACTGCTGCTGAGAAATGACAATATTATTAAAAAGTACGCGTCTTTGTCACACTATCTTTTTGTATTCGATATATTGTCGCTATAATAAATGCTCCTTTATGGATCGAGCATTGTGGCCCATATCTTTGTGGACATTATTAAATATATTTTAAACAGTTTTATTAATGGTGGGCGTCGCTATGAGAACGCATGATTTATTTTTTCGACGCGTGTTCTCGATATCTTTGAAGTCTTTCAATCATAAAACTTTATAATAAGTTTAAACTCTTTGTGAAACGTTTTAAAAATAATGAAATAGTACTAAATTATTTTAAGTTATTATTGGACCATTGACCATAAAATTGATTCGTTTTTAAAACGGTCTTGGGCACTGATTTGAATAATTGTTTTTTTTTAAGTTAACACTTCTTTTTATAATGACACATAAATGTCAAAGTAATCTGCATAATAATTATTTTTATGTATACCCTTTGAAATAAGAGACCGGAGACTTCTTAGAACTCACTAAAAGGTACGTTTGATGAAGAGGCATTAAACTTCCCTCGACCTGTTACAAAACACGCGAAAAATTGAAATATCAAATTCGTTGTTTTGAAACATGACGCTATAACCTCTATCAAAGGGCCGACACGCCTCAAACCTTTATAAAGTACGTTTATTGTATTGACGTCTCAGTTTATGAAGATGACACTTTGATTCAAACAGGTGTTTAGTCTTTACATCTATTCAAAACCACAACAGGTATACAAACTCATCTTCCCACACGTCTCACTTTTTTATTCTTGTATTTCAGAATATACATATGATGATGGTGTAGTGCATCTTAAAATAAATTTGACCCCAAATTCTACTAATAAATTCATAAGAGCGACCTATTGCAACATTTTCATACAATATTTTTTAACTATCTACTTCACATTATTTTATTCTTTTATACCTACATAAACCAAAATCAATAAGATTGAATGTTAAACAAAGTTCTATACATTTGTATGAGTTTCCAGAAAGTTATAAATAACATAGAGCCATGTGGCGTTCAACAAATGAATGCTACGTGCTCTGCCACCGTAGCGATCGAGTTGATCGAGCTTATCATAATAACGATAGGTAGCGTGTGAACACAGTTTTATTTCTTTTGACTTTCGTTTCAAGTTCAATATTATTTTTGTCTATTTGGCCAGTGTATTTCTAGCCTATTTAAGGAATACCAAGTTATCTCTCTATATATAGTGGTTTTATGCTCTACTTCTAAAATTCCATCTAGGTTAAGCAGTAAATATTACACATCTAAGTAAGAGATGCGTTTAGACGTTCTCCATTTTTTGTATTAAATTTTAGTCGATTAGTTATGATTTAATGCTCCAGTTTCTAAATAAACAACCACAGTATATTTCCACTTTTAATAAGATGAGGAAATTTTATCCTATTTACTCTTATAATGAAAAGCTTTATTGCGACAAAATTTATAATATCCTACGTTAAAGAATTAACATTTCCAATTCATCTATTTATCCTAATAGGAAATACAGATTTTTACTACATATATGAAGATTTTTCAAATTGGAAATTAACGCATTAAACCAGATATAACACTGAAATATGAGTAATTTTTGTCCAACATAAAATCATACCAAATCTTAGAATAACTTTTATAATCCGGCGTCGCTTTTCCAATAGAATGGTAAAACACTACGTTATCTTTACTGTTACACCATATAGTTTACCCTATAGTATAGTAACAATTTCCGTAGACTCTAGTTTAAAAAATTCTCTGTTTGTGTTAAAAGATTTCTATAATCTTCTCTAAGATAATTAAGATGTCATATTACACTTTTTAAACATTATAGTTTTAAGTAGACACTTATTTCACTTTACCGATACTACTTCTGTCTTATTTACATGGCTCATATTACACAAAGTGAACAATTGAAATGGAAAACTGTATATATATATATCTAAACTAATAAGAAATAAGGATATAAAAGTGAATGTTTGAATAGATAGATATGTTTGTTTCCGAGTGCTAGGCATGATATTGATGTTAATGATGTTGTATAGCTAAACATCAAATGTATTTCAAAGTGGTCTATCAACAAAGCCAAACACTAATAAACCATTTTCTAAATCTAAAACTACGCAGGTACAGAATACTCCAAAAACAGCAACTAGCACAACAACGGCACTAAAAAAACTTTAATTAATCATATTACAAAGCCTTCTGGACAGTTGATAAAACCTAATGAATTTTATCGATCGTAATGTTAGATAAAAGCCAGGTTGATATTACTATTAAATTGTTTTTTGAATTGACAATCAATGTCTAATTATTCATGTACCTACCTACTTTCCTCAATAAATACTGTCTATCAGGGAGGTCTGGCCACCGGGTGTCAGCACGTGCCCAGTTTACCCTCTCACCGGCACTCCAGTTCCAGAACAACAGCGCCCTCTACGACAGCGCCCTACGAGGTGCGCAAGCGCAGCTGCGGCGACACGCGCTCTTAATGATTACATTACATTGTTCTAGGTAAGTGTTTGTATCACGGTGGTCCACAATTAACGTCGATTACTACTTCATAATTTTCCTGTATCCATTATTTCCTACTGTCAGCTTGAGGGCTTGTGCTTTTAGATGGTTTTTATTTACGAAACAATGTATGAATTGTTTTTGTATCAAATACTGTTGTCACTGAACAATACTTCACTTACTGTGTATACCTACCGTTAAAATCATACAACTGTTCACAACAAGACATATCTACTATCTCTGCCGACATATAATATATTATTTTGTATCGACAAGAAAACTTTGTTCTCACCTACTTACACCACACTGTACATTTACTTAATAAGAATTACTATAAATAATGTTAGTTGATTATAATAATTCCGTTAGACAACAAAACAAACAAAACTGGAGTTTACTGTCTCCCATCTTTGTAAAGTAGAGTGGCTAAAAATGAAATGCGAAGTCTTTGTGTACTGAGACGAGGGATCATCGTTTGAAGTTTCCAAAGCCTTGCGCGGGGTTCATACTGGGAGATAATATCTGGAAGTGTCGCGTACAGATAACACTGCATGTGCAGATTATACTTATATCACTAACGTTATGGATTATTATATCTGTACCTAAAGACTACGGTTTAGAAAGTGAAAGGCATTTCGCTACCTACACTATGAACGTTCTCATACTAAGCTTTTATTGAACATAACATATTTATTAAACGATATTATTAAATGGAATTTCACCAATGAAATAACAATTTTATTTTTTTGAAGCTGTTATTATCGATGTAATACTTTTTACTGTCTCGACCTATTACAATTTTATAATATTAACAAAATAACTCTATGTTATGGAAGTTTTCTAACCATGCATATTAAAGATAGTCTTCAAATTAAATGTACTTCCTTAACGTAGTTAACTAATAATAAATATTTTGTAAATAATAAAAACTATATTTCTACAAAAAAGAACGATTTGAGATATCTTTGATTTCGGAACAATGTTTAGATTTTTAAAGAGAAATGTACCGAACATTCGGTCGATATTCTCCCCCGCGCCCCCCAGGTGCGACGAGATAATCCAAGATGGCCGCCGAGATAGGACGTGACGTCACGGCCCTCGCCTCCCACTTTGGGCGCATCCTCGAGGCTTTACCACCCTCCTTAGATCCTTTCAGAAATCCGCCAAGTACAGATAGTAAATAAGTCTTTTATTTTGTACATCTTCTATATTCATTTCTCATTTTCTATATTTCCTTTACAACGCAAGATAATTAAAACAGTCATATTTTACCTATCAAAATTAAAAATAAACATTAAACATTGTCATATGTTACACATGTATGTATGTCATATCGTTAAACGATAATATAGAAATGTAACCTTCTGTAGAAATTACAGGGCTATAAATAAATACAGAATTATAAAAAAAAAATCAACTAAAAAAAATTATTAAAATCAACTACTATTTTAATACAATAAGAAAAAAAATCTTTTACCAATACGACGTTTATATATGTATTCTTAAACTTAATAAGGACTTGAGGTCAATGTATGTTTCAAGACAATTTATCTAAATAAATTTCACTCACCTACCGGTCTTATTGTGTAATTAAATATCTAACTCAGGACCACTAACAATGACTATATGTCCAATTATGAATTATTCTACTTTGCATAACGTTCAATTTATGTAAACCACAGTGTAACAATAAATACACACTACAAATATAGCTAACAGATAATAATGATTAAAATTTAATAATATTATTGATTAGGAAGGTAAAACAATTTTTTCTGTAAATTTTTAAAATAGACTACATGGCTGTTGTTGAATATTCTCCATAATATTTATGGGTTATATTAATTAAGCCTGGTTCTTACTATAAGATTAACAACTAGTTCTATTTAATTGTGAAAATATAATTAACCACGGCTCTAGAAGAATATCTTTTCTAGTAGGATTTTAATACAAAATTACTTAATAAAATCTTCCCGATGAAGTATTAGTCACTTGATAACTTGACTGTACAAAAAATACTTAACAAAGTTGTCATTTTTGCAGTTGGTACAGCGAGGGTGGTGCGTTATATGCTTTGAGCTATGTAAGAGGTTATCTCGGTAGCTACTGCTATCTAAATCTGTATTATCGCAACAAGCCCGATAATAATTATCATTACTACACCAGCTATATGTGTGACTGCAATTTGACTAACAATTCAATAACCATTGATATTATCTTCAAATTTTAGTAAACGTTTTAGGTATTATCTGTAGGCTTCAGTATGATTAAAGTTTTATTTTAATTGGAAATTTGTACTAAGGTTTTAATAATATTTAATTGGGCAGGCCTTTACAAAGCACACGAGTCCAATACCTATCTAATGATAGAGTCTGAATATTTCAAATTTCAATTTATTTTTATTTTAAAATAATTTCATTATATAATAAAATATCTTGAACCGATGTTGTAATAATTTGTAATCTGTAATTATCTTGTTATATAAGCATCTTTTATATAGTGATTTGTCAATTTAGCGCTTAACGCTTCCAGGGTAATACAAGTTTCCACTTTACCACTTTTCAGCGAGAATCGCTTAAGCGGTCAATCTTCGAGTCCTGTTTCCCGAACAAAAGGCTGAAGTGACCGAGGTAACGGACCTCTTGAGAGATGATGACTGGCGCTGGTATGCCTTATCAGCGTCATCGGCGCACAAAAGGTACTCCCATTTGTATACTTAAAATAAACTAGATATTCGAGAGCGTGGGCTGATTTTAGTAGTTGGAGAATCTGTTTTTATGTGATCGCGTTTATTCTCAGCTAGAACTGGGCAACGGCTTTGTAACTCAGTACTAACGCATTACTAACATTTAGTAGCAGAGGTTCCAAACTCGATTCAAATGTCCAAATTTACAAAAGATGATCTTATCTTTATGATAGCCGTCACTCCCAGACGTCGTTTGCTAAAAAAATTCTATGTCTATAAATGAAATCCAGCTGTGTAAAGTACATTATTTGTATACACGTAATAATCATAAAAATATAAATAATTAGTAAATATAAATAAATAAGTATACAAACACTATAGAAAACATAATTAAAACTGTCATTGTATTAAACAACGGAAACAACACTAAAATCTCAAAGATTTTAGTGTTGTTTCCGTTAATTGAATATAGATTCAATTATATCATAAATTTTCTATAAAATTGTTATGAATTCATAACATAGATAAATTGTAGTTAACAATTAGTTCGAAGTTCTAACGATTTAGCAATCTACAGGCACACATGATCCGTCTCGCGGCGGAAATGGTGTCTAACCGGATATTGTATCGCGCCTTCATCTCCGGTACTGCCGGTTTAGGAATAGGGGTAGGGTTTGCCTCGTGCGTCCTCTAATTACCTATTTATTCAACTATTTGACTGATTTTACTTAATCTATTTTAATGTCTCGTTATTATTTATTATTTTATTGCCACGTTGAGAATCAGCAACACTTCAAAGAATTTGACAAATTTTACTTTACTTTTTGTACGAATTTCTAAAAACCTACTAGTTGTAAAGAAGCTGTATAAACTCGATATGTATTATTGTGATGTTCTCTACATAATATATTTTTATATTGGTTGCGATCATAATGATATAGAATTTAATTAAACACAACAATTCAAACAAAAATGTTATATTCCAATCAATTGTAACCACAATCCAAATTGCTAAATGCCAGAAGGAACATTGCGCTAACGTTCTAAACACGCAATACAAATGTACGAACTATAATTCACTCCAAATTGTGTCTAAATAGAGAAGGGATAGCAACTCCAAACTTCTGTATTCCTTGTCAACACTTGTTTATACAACTATTTAGGCAATGCGGTACAGATGCTTTTATTACTTTATCACAATTATAACGTCAACATGAACAGATATATTCCGTTATTCCCATGGGGCAGTTTCGTTTCTATGGCTAAGTATATGATGACATATATACAAATCAAAATTAAAAAAGGGAAATTATTTTTTAAAAATCTATTTATAGTTTTGTTAATTAGTTTAGTCGTAATTATTACGATTATTATTAGTTTGAAACTACGATCGAGTCATGATTGGAATGTCACTTTAGGTGAATCAATGTTTTATTTAATTAAATACACGTGATATGAATTATTTTTGGCTGTATTCGAGTGTTCCACTTAGAACCCATAAGTTAAACGTTCGGTAAAATCATTTGTTGATCTCAATGGTATATATGAAACAAACAATCACAACAAACACTTGTAAATTGTCATTAAATTACGAAACCCGTTTAGAAAGCGGAAAAAGGTTTTAACGTTTCAGTTTTAAACATTTATTGATTTTAAAACTTTGTAGAAATCTAAAATATTCAATAAAATTAATGGTTAATCTTGCAATGTTAAGGTATAAAAAGTTTCAGGAAAGTGTTACAGTGTTTCGACCCAAACGGAACGTACTTAAGGGATCCCCTTTTGAGTGAGATAAGTCACCCCACACCGAGATCTGATTTACTGACATTGCTGGTATCCAGTTACATTACCGCCCTTCATTACAGGGCATTCCATTAAATCAAATGTGGAGAATAGATTAAAACTATTGGAGGTACGCTTATTGTATAAAAAAAAATAAAAATAAACCCTAAATCAATTTTGTAATTATAAATATTATATTAATTATAAAATTTAAGGAAATCTAGGAATTAAAATATAATTTAAAATTTTCTGTACAAATCGTTGTCCTACCCTGAGTTATGAACACTTTATTACAGTCCATAGACTTTAGGAGTTTGGACTAGAACCACAACAGTAATTTGGTATAGCTGAAGAGTGCATAATTACTTAGGTACCTTATTAGTGATCAATAAATTTAACAAAGTTAATATTTAGAGTTGCCAGTTATATATACATAGTTTATTTTTGTATTCATTTGTTATGCATATTATTGATAGCAATTCACTTACGCGTTAAGTCATTCGAACACAATTACATCTGTTATTTAAAACTAAACTATAGGGCTCCAACACCCTGCACCCCTGATGTCCCAGGGTTTATTTCACCCCCGATCATAAAGCTGAACAATGACGGCTGGTTTTGGGGTGGTCGCGAAAAACTGATTGCACCCGTTTAACAGCCCTGTATTTAGGGTGGTAATTTAAATCGATTTTGTTTTCTTAGACTTATATAAGAAGATTAATGATATATTTATTTATGTAACAAGAAACACGTTTGATTAAAACTTGGTATTAAGTAAAAGAAAAGACCTGTTTATTTATTAAGCTTTGAGTAATTTTAACCAGGTTACAGTCTTAAACTTTTCAATGTCCCGTTAATTATTCAATATTTATGTTACAGGTACGATAATATTTCAACAATAATGAAATTGTATTATGTATAACAAAATAGACTAGTATTTGAGAAAATTAATGTTACTATCTTTTACAAAAATAAATTTATCTTATTCACAGCGCATTTTACTTGGACGTAAAATTATCGTAATGTTTGCTGTGCTTACGGATCAAAAATAAGCATATTTTTTATCTGTAAACACTGCAAACTCCGCAAATCAATCAAAGTTTCAAAACGAAGATCATAATTCCCGCACAACGACTCTTTTGGAAAACTTAAATTACTCTTTTTCCGCAATAGGAGTGCGAAAAATCTTCTTGACGGGCTGAGAAATTGATGGTGTCGAAAAAAGCGGCAACCTAAAACGCGGTAAAGTTTTTACGTCAGCCGAGTTTCACTTAGACAAGTTCCTACATCCATTTGGAAGTTCCTCGTATACCTACGACAAGATGACAAATTTTAATGAAACTAAGCGGGCCGCTAATGTCTGCGAACTGCGTAATGGGAAAACTTTGACGCCTCAACTCCGCCTTGTCGGGGCTAAATTGAGATTTTTAATACTATACTTTGAAAGAATCAGAAGGTTAGAACCCCAAGATCGAGATCTGTTTGACAATATGAGTAAGGCTATATACAGGCTGTTTGGGGACTGCTCCCTAAAACAAAGACAGATGATAGTACTAATGACATCTTTGATGAAGGGACGAAATAAAATTCGGACCTGACTAAAAAAAACCATATTTTTAAAAAGTTTTATTAGCATTATTTCGCTCCATCATGTTAGACCAGCTGTTTTTGTTATCATGCTTCATTGCAGGTTCTTTTTTTTTAAATAAAGTAATGTATTTTTTATGAAACTATCGTTTCATTTAGCTGTACCTATAAGATGGAGCGTAAATAATGCTAATAAAAAATGTTAAAAGTATGTCTTTTTTTAGTCAGGATCGATGTTTTTCCGTCTTTTCATCAAAGGTGTTATTAGTACTATCACCCGTCTTCGTTTTCCGGAGCAGTCCCCAAACACTCTGTATATCGGCCATTTATTTAAAAAAATAGGGACATGGTGACTTGGTTACAATTTACAAAAAAACGAACACCAATGATTATAATATAACCGTAATATTTAAAAGAAAAAAGGTTACTAATAAAAATCCGTAACTCATAAACGGACGTACCATAATGATATATTTAAATATAGAATATTGCGCCTTAGCTAATATATTTTAGTAAATTTTTAACTAAATTAGATGCTATTACACTTTAGGTTACTTGATTTACTTGAAGTTATTAGACACAATTAATCTCTTACATTAGCTAATACAGCTTATACATTTCATAATAAAGATACGTAATTAAATATCCATGTGAGTGTAAAATTCCCTCGTAAAACTTTTAGCAGCAACAATAAGTTCTAAATTTAAACTACTCTGCTACTAATAAAAAGTGCAATCATTTTGACGTGTGCCTTTTCAACTCTTTCATCGAATTAGCTCGTATCCATTACATTATAAATTTAGCCATATTAAATCGGTGACCAGAGAAAAATTTTGGGGTCCACATGATTGTGATTTAAACGGGTATCCCCGGGCAGGGCGGTGTTGGAGTCATCCATCATACGCTTTACATATGTTTGAATAAAGCTCGTGGGAAAAGGATTTCCTCTCAGAAGTTAAGCGGCCTTAGCAATAATGTAGGGTATCCACACTATTCTTATAGTCAAGTGCATTTACAAATATTTAGATTAGCACAATTCTTAAATAAAGGCAATATTTACTACATGTTTTTAAAGCATTTCTCAGTTAAGATTTTGACATTAAGAATTTTATTTTAAGAATATTCTAAGTTATAAGTAAAAAAAAAATGCGTGTATCAATCTCAAACCTGTCTTACTGATAGGCTTAAGTAAATTATTGTAATAGTATTCACAAATAAAAATAAGATAGTTTTACCCCATAAAAAGCTTAAAATCAATGCTACAAAAATATCCATTGAATTTTAGAATTAGTATGTCTAAAAGAGTCAATATTTGCTGAAGAATTACTATTTTTATAAATTTATTTTCTAGTCCTAAAATACCTGTAAATATGGTGACCCCTAACTACAAATAGTGGATTAGGGCAGTTTAGCAAACAAGGCGTCGCCGTCGTGTGCCGTCGCCCTAACAGCTAATGTTATATTAATGTCTATTAGAAGCCACGCATTGTTCTCGAGAGTCGATTTATAGAGATTTATTTGACTAATACGACGTGCTAAGCCAGATCCTTTCGCACGACACTGATGTGCAAACAAAGTCAAGTAGGCATTACTCATTACGATTATAGGTATTTTTATACACTTATGTGTTATGATTTTAACGCTAACAGTTCGGCTATTAACGTTAATTCGCGATATATCCAAATAACTTTTAGCCGCGGTTTTGCTTGCTCATCAAACGTATCAATATTGTCAACCATTTCTAGTTATCTATCATATTATTTTTGGTAAATAATTTGAATGTACAAATACGCAGTTTCTACTGATTTATTATATGTTTGTATATATTAAAATGTCAAAATATATACAACAGTAAAGTGAATAAACTGCTAGTAATGTGGTAGTTACACGAAGACCAGAGTCACCTCAGACGAATATCGACTGTCTAATATCAAAAAATAACAAATAATAAAGACAATACGCCTCGGTATTCTTAAATATAAACATTGTTGTTTTATCTACTGTAATTCATGTCCTGCTTTACTTTAAATAGTTTCTATAAATAGTTAAAATTGCTATTAACTTAAAATTAAAAATAATACTACATTTTTATTTTGTAATGTAACATAGCATTACGAACGTTGCGAATCTAGAATGATTCAGTCTACGCAATGTATTGTATAAAATGGCCATAAACGTAAATGCAACAAGGGAGCTTCTTATCTGAAAACACCGCACGCGTCAAAATCATCCTATTACGACCTGCAACCCTTATCGTTTGATATACGTTTAAGATTATTTCTTTTTAAACAAAAAATTTATTTTCATGCCAAATTAAATAAAAGTGTACGTCAAGGCATACCTATTTTTATTTTCAAGTATTATACATTCTATCTGTATGAAATTCCGTTAATTCTATCAAACGATCTCATTATCAGAGTTTCACTTTACACTTCCTGCGCATTCGTGTGCAATCTGTAGCGTGCATATCCGTTAATCTTATTTGGCGGGTAGTCAGAACGCACGTGGCGCCACGTGGCGGCAAATCAACTAATCTCAGAGACGTACGCGTTAGCGGCGGGCGAAGCGTGTGCGCTTACCCGATAACGCCAAGAAAACGCTATTCATTGTCGATCCATTGTCCCGAACAATAACATATTTATTTATGATATTTTTTGCACCCGTTCTGAACCCTTGAGATTTAAGTATAAAACTAAAATTATTGTAATTTTCCAGATGAATATATTAAAAAGTGTAAGCATTTGTTATTTCTTTAAAAATGGCTTCTAACTTTATTAGACAATCATTAAAGTGTTAAGAACTCAAAATTAATATTAGAATGCTAGATATTGAATACGGAAAAATCATAATCAATTGGGAAAGAATTGAAATACATTCTTTAACAATAAAAAAATAATATAATAGTTTTTTTTATTGCATCCATAAAATAAACACAAAATATTGTATAAGCTTTACGGAAAATTAGTATAAATTAGATGACTCTCATCATAATTCTACATAAATTTCTAGACGAGTCTCAATATGACATTGACATTTACGTTTAAGTCATTACAATATTTTGCGTCATTGAATTATTATATTCAAGAGTTCATTCAATAATTCAATAATTAACGTTAAAGAGTGATTGTTATTATCTTTTTGCATGATTTCTTGATATATTATGAAAATGGTTGAGGAAGATGAATACGCATGTGTCAATAAGGTTCAGTTAAAGTTGAAAGATAATACTGGAATCAAAAAAAAAAAGAAGAAGAAGGCAAACAAGGATACAGAAAAAGCTATTGAAAATGAAGTGAAACAACAAGTAAAGCAACACGAAGAACAGAAACGAACTAAAGCAGAGTTGGCATTCCAAAAAATGCAGGAAAAAATGGTAAGTAATAGTCACCTGTACTGTTTTCATTTACATTTGCTTTTAATTTCAGAATTGTTGACTGTAGTATTTACTTGTGAATCACATTATTTATAATAATAATATGGTTCACAATAAATACATAAAATTTGTCTTTTACAATCTATTTCAATGTGACACAAATATTATTGAAAATAACATGGTAATCAAAGATTTGTTTTCTTTCTATGGTTATTACGAAACTCTTTTGGTGTTTTAAGTAAAATAATGAATTGTATTAGTTTTACCCTTCATTATTTATGTACATATTTCAATTATGAGCTATAAAGAATACATATTAATTATTCATACAAATTGGTTCTTTTCAATCATAATTATTTGGTTTACATCTGTATGCTTGGCGATCTGAAACCTGTCTAAATGTGCTTCTTATTTTAGATGGATTATAGTTCCATTCACATCAGATATATTAATATTCAAGAAATCTGTGTATATTTTGAAATTGACATATTTCTTGTGTTTATTGCAGCAAAAGCAAAGGATCCAACAAAAAGCAGAAATGACTCATAAGCAGCGTGTCGAAAGATTTAATCAACATTTGGATAGTCTCACTGAGCACTTTGATATTCCAAAAGTATCATGGACAAAATAGATCTGGACATTCTGGTATTTTAAAATATCATAAGTTTCTAGTACTGTAACTATCAATATCAATGTGAAAATAAACTAATTTTACATTTTTTTAGTTCGTAAAGTTTTTCAAATACAAATAATAAAACACTTCATGTATGTAAACTTCTATATTGTATATAAAAATAGTAATAAAGCAATTGGACGGAATAGTTACAAATATAAAATAAAATATTTTGTATAATTTCTCCTGTAAGGACCTAAACTAAATACATGTTTTAAGAACAAAATTGAAACAAAAGATATTAGAATATAAAGATAAGTATAAAACTTAAGCTAGTCTTTTATAAAGTATAAAATATTAAGGCACTGATAGGTAAATGAGATTCAAAGTTGATATTTAAGCTACCATGCTTAAAATACATTTTGTGCAGTCTGTGTACTTTTACAATTAAACCCTTACTATATTCTATTTACACCACTAAAAATGATCACAATACTATTTGATTTTGAAGTGAAGTCACAAAGCTAATTATCAGTACAATATATATAATATGCTACAAGAACTATGTGTGTTTTACATCTAGAGATGCTACTTTAATTCTGGGTCCATAATTTTTAATCTCTGTCTGATAAACCTGTTATCAAAAAACTTATAAATCAAAAATAAATCTGAAAATGTTGATCTTGCCTAACGAAACATTGGAATGCTAATTTTACCCAACAATATACTATAATTGCTATTACAAATTAGGGTACAACTACCACTATTATGTAAACAAGCACTTAAGTGTTGAAATAAAAACTAGTACTAACAATAAATTTGCTCCTTGTAAAACTGGGGCTCTATTATTTCGCCAAAACGAGTAGGTAAAAGAAAATATTTTTATAAAGCTTTCTTTAGTTGACCAGGGGTCACTGCCATCATCAAAATGCATGGGACATTGATCTCTCTCCCTCTCATACTCCTCCATTTCAATAGCGACTGCAGCACCTTCTGTATAATTCCATGATGTCACATCTTGGTTTAAATCACAATAGGCTCCAAGGGCTTGAGACATTAGCACTCTAAAATATAAATTTCATTAATAATTACCATTTAAAAAGTTATTAATTTATCAATAAACATTATTGTATTATTATTCATTTATTTATCATAGTCTGTTCCTCACCTATTAAGATCAGCTCTCTGATAAACCCAGCAACGATATTTAGAAAAGGGATCGAGTTCGTCATATGTAATTAAATATGACTTCAAATTCTCTTTCCAGTATCCAATACATTTCATTTTATAATCAGGGTCACTATAAATATCAACAGGTCTTCCCAAATGGTCAACGGAAAGACAATAATTTTCCTTAATCTGCACAGTTTTCTGATCAACATCACACACGGAAAAATCACTTATGTTTATTTTACAGTAAAGATTAGGACGTGGACTTAATGTAACTCCACCAAGAATACGAGTTTCAAATTTAACATCTCCTTTTTGTGTGAAATTAAACTTGCCAGCGACTGGACAACGAATTGGTGTTGGGTCTTTTTTTAGGAAAATATTATATCGCCAGTTTTGTTTATTTTGAAATTGCACCCATGAGCATACTGTGTGGAAATTATTTTGTGTCATTGCTAAACCTTTTCGATACCTGTAAAATAAGTAAGTAATTTATCAAACACAAGGGTTTGGTTGGAGATAATAAACATTTATCACATTTAATTAGTGTTTGTCATCCCTCATAAAAAAATGTAATTATCAGATTAGTTTAAATTTAAATAAAATAAAAGATATGTATATATGTAGTTATGTAAATTGATTTTAACAGTAGAGATGAATTCAAATATCAGTAAAGTGATATTAGATCTTACCTTATAACATTATGATGCTGTGGCACAAAATCAAAACAAACATAATCCTTTTGACACCCATCAACAGTCAATCGCGCCATCATCACTCTGCTGTCACGTTGTTCTCTGTTATTTATTAATTATAATATCAGCATGTTAACATTTCATAATCTAATGTATAGTCTAATATCTAATGCTTCAAACCTTTACTAAATATTAACTATAAGTAATTTATCCTACTGTATATACTCTGTTAAATATTGAAAGTAAAAAAATTACGGATGCCATCAATAGTAACTGTTTTTCTTTATAGAAAATGATCTCAAGAAAAGTTAAAAATAATATAGTCACCTGCAAACATAAATAGTCCGTCTATAACGCCCTTCATCAGGATAATATGTTTCAATAATATGTGTTTCATTGATAAATACATCAGCGTCAATATTTGCAGTATTAATCCAGTTGCCAGAGAAGTTTTGCGGTAAACGACAGCCAGGTTCTACAACTTCAGCCTAAGCAAACAGGGCTATTATTAAGATATATTGTCTAAAGAGTAGTCTAAACAGGCACCATATGTTTCTACGTATATCAATTTATATAAATCTTTGAATAGCAAGGTACCTTGACAGGAGTAATTCTGTATCTTTCAGGAGATTTCTCAACAGTTTTTAAAGTACTGCACTGTGGAGTAATAGATGCTCCAATATACAAGTCATCATCTCTGTTCCTTAGGAAGCAACGGTATCTCTCATCTTTACGTGATTCCTTTGTATTAGCAACCGCAAAAAACTGATTTTTATTTACAAACCAATGACCTAAAAATTGGATATATTTTTATATCACCTTATAAATTAATACAACATCAGAAGCAAACATTACAAATTAAAGTAAAAACAATATTTATCAACTGCTTGTTCACTTACCTAAACAACTGTATTCAACAACTCCTTCAAATGTTCCAGACATTCCAGGGCACTTCCTGTAAGTGATATTAAATTTCTGGTTGGTAATCAAGAACTGTGTACCAGCTGTCTGACAAGATTTTATTTGAGCCTCAGGGTGACTACATTCACCAGTGAATCTGAATCTGTTTTGATATGCAAACTGCCATACTCCTTCCAAAGAGGAGCGACAATTTACCTAAGACAAAAACATATGATTAAAAAAAATTGTGTATAGTAATATATTTAACTTAAGACAGTACTTCTAATTTAATATTTGAATACTTTCCTGTTACACTACACACAAAACAATTATATAGAAAATTTAATATTACAAAAATGTCATACTCACAGGCACAAAATTTTCAGCAAATAATGTAATAAAATATTGATCTGGATTAAGACTTCTACACACTCGTTCTACAGTTGGTTCTTCATGTGGTTCCAAGTCTACACAAGGGGATTCAATCTTCTCAAGTACATTTACAGTTCTGACCACAAGCTTCACACAATAATAGCAATTTGTGTACTTAAAAACCATTGTATAGTTTGATTGTGATTCAGCCTTCATGTTTATACATACACCTCTAAACAGAGAAAAATGTAAAGTTAATAAAGAAGTAATATTTAATAGTTGTGAGAATAAGTAAAAACCATTAATTCGCTTTAATACTTTATTATCCAATCCTAAAATTATGATAAAAAACAAATGTAAAGTAACAACAGGAAAGAGATATATTTAATTACCTGCCAGTCATTTCATTTGCATTGATGTCGGTCGTTGTCTGCTGACCGTTTTCAAAAGAAAACCATGAATTTCTCAAAACGATTGGAATATTACATTCCGAGACTGTCGAATCTACTGAAACAATAATATTTGTTAGGCGTTGTCGACCATTGAAAAGTACGCAACACATAATATATTATTAATCTAATTTTTATTAGGTACTAACCACTAAAGAATATTGTATATAAGAAAATACACAATATTCGCTTCATTTTAACCAAATAATCGACGCCTTTTTCATTTATAATATATCTGTAAACTTAAAAATTAATGATCTAACGATAACATTAAACGCCTCCACCCTTTTAATTTTACAGTTGAAAGTGACACTTGACATATTATCGTGATTCGTGATGATCTATGTATTATGTATCGAAATAGTTAGGCGAAATAATCTATTATTAGTAGTGTTGTGAAAAAACACATTATATAAGTTAAGAAGATGTTTTTTCAATCAATAATACAGTATTATTAATTTTCGAAAGAACAGATTCCATAGCTTTATTTTATTTGCTTAGGAATCTGTTTCTACATCAAAGTTTTCTATCACATTCTTCATAGACTAAATTTTAGTGATTAAATAATTTTTTAAGTTGAACTACAACATAAACATTGATTATATCAGTAAAAACTTAAATCACTAATACTTATTATCGAACCTAACTAAATTAAGTAAACTATTGTAATTTAGTGAAAATTTAATTGTATTTCTCTGATTTACTATAAATACAAACCTACCTATAATTCATCTTCCAAATATTTACAGCAATATTGATCCATTTAATTTAGTTATTACATTATTTTACTTCTAAATTTTAAATTACACGGTTTCATTGCATCATAGCAACACTTGCTCTCAGTATTGATCCAGCTTGTCCCAAAACGCAATAGCTTTCTACCAAAACGTCTCACTGCAGTCTCTTCTTTACTTTAGGCAACACTAGACTACTGAGTCTGACCACTTATCGACCGCATCGATAGTGGTAGAGTGTGGTGGTTTTAGGGTTGATGTCACTCCAATCAACGTGAATCATTACTGTCATACAAATCAAAACATCGCATCATTTTGAAAATTGGTATATTGAAAATATAACATTAAAATGTCTTCAATGGTAAGTTAAATAACAAATGTAGATAATTTAATTATCTTTAAAATCATGGACATATTAATTAAATATGACTTAAATTAACATTTGTACTGTGAATGCATAAATTCTAAATATCCACACCAACCTATAATCATTAATTATGAACATAATAGAGATAAATTGACAATTTTTCAAATTTTGCAGCGAATGAAGGCAGCAAAATGCCCATCAGATGAGTTGGCCATCACAAACTGTGCACTTATCAATCCAGATGACTTTCCCAGTGATGTTAAGTAAGTTTTTTTGTGATTATTTTCTACTATAATATCATTAAACACTGAATTATAATAAAATATGGCTCATTTAATTTTAACAAGTACTTTGAATTTCGAAGAAAAGTAAATAATAAAATAGATTAGGCAGAGAATTTGTTGTTATTGACTAATTTATTATTTATAATATCAAACTTTAATAACTAATGTCAATTGTACATTAATGGATAGACATAATTACATACATACATTATATAAAGAATTTTAGAAATATCAAGTAATTTATGAGCCTAATAAATAAATACCAATACCACTCTTCTTTCTTCTAAGAAATATATTTATATCATAAATATAATGTTATTTATAAGTCTTCCAAGATTCTTACCAAGTAATTTTAAACTTTTAATTGTTTATATTAAAAAATAGAAATTGATATAACCCTTCTAATTAATATATGAAATATTCTGTACCTGCTAATTTCAGGCATATTGAAATTTCAACGGGGCCTTCTCAGCACTTTGTGTTCAGTATAAGGTTTTATAATGGAGTGGACAGGGGCACAGTTGGGTTTTCAGCTCCTCAAAGAAAATGGGCCACATTATCTATAGGACAGGTAATTGTAATAAATATACCTTACACATATTTTTGTATTTATAAGTATTTTTATAATTTGTAAGGAAAAAGTTATTTAAATATTTTTTTATGATAAATTTATATTTATAGACAATTGAAGTTAGAGTGTTCAAACCCCAAAGTGCAGAATGCCTCTGCAGTGTTACTTTGGAAGCAGATTTCATGCTCAAAAAAACGTAAGTAACTATATGAAATTGTAATATGTAGTATTATAAATAATAATGTTAGCGGAAATAAATTTTTCGAAAGCTAATTACTAATTCTAGAAAATTATATTTCAAATATTAGTGTAATTTAATTAAAATTTAATTTTATACTTCTGAATCATCATTGTAGTTTGTGATATCATCTTAGTGATTATACATGATGACTACAAAAAATAATATTATGTTATAAAAATAATTACAAAGATAATATTTGTACATATCCATGCTTTAACGCGGACATAAGAATGCTTAATAATATTATTATGATATCTAAGCTAATGTGATATTGCAAAAGCAATTGTATATATATTTTTTATCTATGTCTAGGACATCTATGGATCCCTATGACTCTGAGCAGATGGCACGGGATTTCCTCATACAGTTTTCCAATCAAGTTTTCACAGTTGGACAGCAGCTTGCATTCTCATTTCAAGAGAAGAAAGTCTTATCTTTGATTGTAAAGAATTTAGAAGGTATCTCGAATTTTGAAAATGAAAACAAACTAGATATAAATATTATTAAATAAATTATATACATAAACGATGGGCGATAATTTCTTAAATTTTTGAAATATTCTATTATTCAGTTTATTTGATAAATTCAAATAATAAGAATTGTCATTCGAATTTTGGAACCACGAGTGGGCTTGCTTTAAAATAGTCAAGGACGAAGTACAATGTTCGCACGTCGCACTCTGCCTTGCGTAACCCACTCTGTGCTAAAAACTAAAGATTTCATACGAAAAAATAAATTAACTTATAAATATGACGCATAACTAACTAGTAGCTACTAAATCGACAGTAAAAAAGTAAGCAGTAGCACTATTTTAGAATTAGTCGATTGTATCATTATGTATTGATATTATCTGTATGTATTGTTGTAAACTCTAGGGCTTTTTCGTAATAATGTATTTATTAATTTATACTTGTCCTATTTTTGCCCGCCGTTAAGATTTATTCTATTTCTTATTTGTCACCTTATTACTACATATAGCAAATTCTTTATTTTTAAATATCTTTTTTTTAATAGCTGTGGACGTACAAGCTTTGGCATCAGGCGCTAATGCAGTGCCCCGCCGTGTGAAACTGGGCCGATTGCTGCCCGATGCCTGTATTCAGTTCGATAAGGCTGAAAACTCATCACTAAATCTTGTCGGCAAGGCTAAAGGGTTCGTATATATCTATATATTACCATTTTTATATACAGGGAATATAAAAAATACCGTCTGCAGCATGATCTCATAAGATACAGTTTAAGAACCCGTATTATTACGAAATTCACTTCAGTTGTGATTGTGAACAATTTCGTACTTGATACAGTTGTTCTATTTAATTCTAAGGATTTAAAATACGTTTAAAGTTATATCAACGTGTAAAGATTTAAAATCTTTTTGTATAGAAAACAACCTCGTCAATCGATAATAAACCCCGACTGGGATTTCGGAAAGATGGGTATCGGAGGTTTGGATAACGAGTTCAACGCGATCTTCCGAAGAGCTTTTGCTTCCAGAGTCTTCCCGCCCGAAGTTGTTGAACAACTGGGTAATACTTTGTTCATTGACTCTAATATTCAGTTAATTGTCGTATTTTACGTTTTCTGGTTGAAAGTGCATAAACTAGGGGTGCAATACTAATGTTAATGACGTAAATATTTAGAATTCTCGACAGGAAAAAAACAATACATATACTATGCAACATAAAATGTTAAGTCAACACCCAAAAATAATTATGTACATAATTATGGCATCAAGGAAATAAATAATTAATTAAATATTTTATTAGTAACAATAATGAATGATGCGTGTTTTATAGGGTGCAAACACGTAAAGGGTATCCTGTTGTTCGGCCCCCCTGGTACTGGTAAGACTTTGATGGCGCGACAGATTGGTAAAATGTTGAATGCGCGTGAACCCAAAATCGTTAACGGACCGCAAATATTGGACAAATATGTTGGTGAGAGTGAGGCCAACATTCGACGATTATTCGCAGATGCTGAAGAGGAGGAAAAGAGGGTAATTAATACAAACAAAATTAGTTTACAATGGGAAAAATATTTTGTATATAAGACAGTTTGAAGGATGCTATAGTTTCATATTCTATTTTATTTAAACTATTTACTTATTATTAGTGGACCCGACGGACGTCGTCCTGTACACAAAATAAAAAAACATCATATAGTGCGCCAAATTGTAACACACAAAGGATTTCATCAAAATCGGTCCAACCGTTTAGATTGAGTTTAATTTAAACACACGCAAAGAA
>JAOSYY010000010.1:11681571-11691791 GCA_025727935.1 Hebomoia glaucippe
ACGCTCTTCCGATCTATGTATGTGAAGCACTTTCCATTTAACATTAATTGCCATTCCATGTAACATTTAAAATTAAATCTATATTATATCTACATGACTTACTTAAATAGTTCTGATAATAATACTAGTTTTATTCAAATAGGACACATTTACGTTGTCATTATTATTTATTAAGGTAAATATTCGAAAACCACAATGTAAAATTATTAGACATTAATCGTACGTCTTTGACATGCAAAATAGGGTAACAGTATAAGTTACTAAAAATTCATAATGGCATACTCTTTTTATCACTTTTATTCTCCTTTATCATCCCATATCCTTTAAATCTTATGTTTGGGTAATTGTAGTGCGGCGCAAACAGTGGGCTTCATATAATTATATTTGATGAAATTGATGCTATTTGTAAAGCGAGAGGTTCTGTGGGTGGCAACACTGGTGTACACGATACCGTTGTCAACCAGCTACTATCAAAGATCGATGGTAGGTAACATTGACTGCTATATTTTTATAATTTAGGACAATGCTTTAGGTGTGTAATCTACATATTTCATTAAAATAAAATACTTAAAACTTTAAAAAAAAATACATATTAACACTGGCTGTGGTGGTTTGTTTGTCCGTTTTTTTAACTTATTATAAACTAATTAAATGCTATAATGAACCTTTTAAATTATTTTAAATACGTATTTATGAATAAAAATATTTGTATTTATATGAGTTTACGAAAACGCTTAAACTTCATTTTTAATAGAATATCTTTATTTACTTTTACTAATATATTAAGAAATAATTGTAAGTAAAACCACACGTGTATAAGAACTACATTCTTGCCAAAAAATCCAAAACGAATTTCGAGGTTTCTGATCAGAAACGTAAAATTAACAGACTTGTGTAATCTATGAACTATATTGTCTAACAAAACCAATAGTGACAAAAAATATCTCATGTCCATGCCAAAAAGTATATACTCATTTAACTTAAAAACGTGTATACAAGTTAACATTATTCTTGTTCGGAAATAACATGAGAAGAAATTTGGTCTTAAAACTTTATATTTTTCTAAGCTATAAACATAATGATAAGCGGTAAATAATTTTAGGTGTGGACCAATTGAACAATATTCTCGTAATCGGTATGACGAACAGACGGGACATGATCGACGAGGCCCTATTGCGACCGGGTCGACTCGAAGTACAAATGGAAATCGGTTTGCCAGACGAAAAGGGCAGAGTCCAAATCCTGAACATACACACAAAGCGAATGAGGGAATATAAGAAGATCTCAGAGGAAGTTGACTCCAAGGTTTATATACTTTCAGGCTTATATTGTCTGTACAAAATTATTTTCGGCTACCATTATTGTGTATACATATATGTGTAATGACTCATAAATAACCTAATTAATAAACCACTCCAGGCTTCAAAAAATATTGTAAAAATAACGAATACTATGGTTTCTTTAAATTTTCCAAATTTATTTAAGGCATCCTAATCGTCGGTAGTTTTACATGGTGAAAGAGAGGTTTTTGTTACGTTTTTATATTTAACCCACTGAACCTATTGTGAGAAATTTTGGTTTTACTATATATGGAGTTATAGATTTATGCCGTTAAGAGCTAAAGGGTGTATAGGGTAGGACTAAACTTTAGATAAAACTTGTTATAGCTTTATCCGATTTGCTTGAACCTTTAAGTAACGATTATGACAATTGGGAATTAAAACAACCGAATTATTATTGGCAGGAATTAGCAGCTTTGACAAAGAACTTCTCGGGAGCTGAACTCGAAGGTCTAGTCCGTGCGGCGCAGTCCACAGCGATGAACAGGCTGATCAAAGCGTCAAGCAAGGTGGAGGTAGACCCAGAAGCTATGGAGAAACTGATGGTGGAACGGACCGACTTCCTGCACGCTCTCGAAAATGATATTAAGCCGGTAAGACATAATTTAGTCAGTTATAAGAGACTAGACACCAAGTGTAAGAGTAATAAATGATAAAGATAAAATAGATATTGTTCATAAAAATCAATCAAATGTAACCTTGAAGTTTTGTAAATAATTAAACGAACGTATACTCACGTAACATACTTTACAATGAAGGGCGGTGATTTAAAAATATATAAAAATGTAATTTACTAATATTTTAGGAATTATTTGTTTTATGCTTAAACTTTTGCATGCATATAAATTATATTTTGTAATTGTGACATTTGTAATTATTAAAAATATCTTTGTAGGCGTTTGGTACGGCAGCGGAAGCGCTAGAACACTTCTTGGCTCGTGGTGTCACCAACTGGGGATCCCCCGTGACGTCAGTACTGGAAGACGGGCAGCTATACATACAACAGGCCCGGGCTACTGAGGCCAGCGGTAATATGTTATTTATAGTCACTTCTACAATAGTTGTTATCATACATTATTTATTATCTTTTTATTGTATACTAGTTTAAATAATAATAAGATTCCATAGTAATGTTTTACATACGGCCTATAAAAATCCTTTGTATTGTGACCTATTGAACCAGGCCTACCCTAACTATCCAACTATTTCACGACAGATGTCTAATATTGAGTTCCAAACCATGTTATCATGTAAACGATCCTCCACTGTATTACAATAGTATTGAGAGTTTGTAGAGTATCACTTTTTGCCTAATGGTTTTAATTTTGATAAGTTTTTATTATCTCAGGATTAGTGTCAGTTCTTCTGGAAGGTCCTCCAAACAGTGGCAAAACTGCACTAGCGGCGCAATTGGCGAAACTATCCGACTTCCCCTTCGTTAAAGTGTGCTCGCCAGAAGACATGGTCGGCTTCACTGAGACTGCTAAGTGTTTGCAAATACGAAAGGTACACAATTGATATCTGGATATGTACAAAAAGTAGTAAAACCAATATATGTTATGTAAATTGTTATACATCAGTGTGTTTGTCCCGGCTACCCTCTGAAACGACTGCACCTATCTTTACGAAGCTTTCACTAACAGATAGCTAATGTCATGAAGATTTTGGTTTCATCGTCACCAATACGTCATCATAAATTCAAATTCAACTGTAGTTCAAATGGATTACATATGATGATAAGATTGAAGAGTGAAACCATGGAATACCGCTAATCATTAAATATTAATGACATGTGAGTTGAGGCTCTTGTTTATCCGTCAATAGTTGTTTTAAAAAGAAACTTTCAAATTTAGTACTTCGATGATGCGTACCGTTCGAGTCTGTCATGCATCTTGGTGGACAACATTGAGCGATTGTTGGATTATGGACCTATTGGGCCACGGTACTCCAACCTGACGCTGCAAGCGCTGCTCGTATTGCTCAAAAAGCAACCGCCTAAAGGAAGAAAACTACTAATTTTGTGCACAAGTAGCAGACGGTACGTTATTTCAAGATCATAATATTCTCTCCTCCGTCCGATATAGTTTTCCAAATAATTAATGCAATCGAAGATTTTTTAGAAATTGAAGTTAGACTATTCTAGAAATTCAATCTATCTTCTACACTACATATAATAAAAATGTAACTGATTGATGTCTATACTTAAACATATATGAGAAAACCTATTATTGAGGGATTTTATTAACTTAATAGAACCCAAAACGACGGTTTTTAGAATTTTTGTATGTATGTATGTATGTTCGAGCCAATCTGGGAAACGAGTGAACCGCATGGAAGGCGGTTTCACTATTGTGTCGCAATAAGCTAAACTTAATATTCAGCGTTTGTTTTATTTCAACCGGTTTAGAAATTAAAAGTTATAGCAATTTAAACACTTTCGTTGAATAATCGGTAGACAAAACGTCATAATATAACTGTTCAAGTACATTGGCTGAAAGTTGATCAACAACAGGTTAGGTCTATAAAATTATTTTAAAATCATATTTATATTACTATAAGAAGAAGTAGACAGGTTCATGCACAGTAAATTCCAATGTAAGTAGACGAAGTTCAGCCTAGCCTGGTCGGTTCTCGGTTGCACGCGATCATAAATGTATATTTTAAAAATCGCGTGTCTTTCCATTTAATCAATTTATGCAAAATCTATTGTGAGCGATTAGAAAAGAGCGATAGAACACAATTTTTTTTATTTTTTTTACCTATGGGCTCTAGCTATCTCTGAAGATACTCAATGGATTTTTCTCATTTAAATATATTCTCTTTTACTCTATAATGAATACGTAGAAAAACATAAATTTATTGAAGTGGTTGACACAATCGTCATGAACGCGAGTGAAGTCGCTGGCAGTAGCTACTTTTGAATAACATCATAGAATTAGAAGATTCTTTGAATTGTACAACGCAGTAGCATGCGATTTAAAAGTATTTTTAATGTTGTTAGAAATGACTAGGCATTTTTTCCCTTTTTGGATCAAATATTATTTTCTAAATATTTTTGACTTTGATTATGCTGCATGTAATATAGACGATATCTTTTAACAGACAAGTGCTAGAGGATATGGAGGTTCTTTCCGCGTTCACGGGCGTACTACACGTGCCTAACCTGTCGCAACCGGAACACGTACTCGCTGTGCTTGAAGAAAGCGATGCATTCTCCAAAAAGGACCTCGCCAAGATACAGCGGGAGCTTCGCGGTGCCAAGTAAGTTTAGTTAATCCACTACCTTTTCCAAACAGAATTCGTGTACTTTAAATTTAAACTTATTTACTTGAATTAAACAATTGTTTTTCCAGAATTTTCATAGGCATAAAAAAGTTACTCGCTCTTGTCGATATGGTTAAACAGACAGACGAGGAATCCAGAGTTTTCAAATTTCTGACGAAAATTCAAGAAGAAGGAGGGCTAGATCTCGGTACCACCATACAATAAAATTCGCCTCAACCTTAGGGATTACATTCGCATACCACGCGCGCTCCCTCACCGCAACATCCCAACGCACTTATTTATTCATTAAAAGTTACCCGCGCTACTGAGTGTTCGCCTTGCGCATCAGACTTGAGAAGCTTCGAGATCGACTACGACGACATCAGCGATTGTACTGACACATTGGCCGATTCCAGTCTCAGCAAAATAGTTAAAACAGCGAAAGGAAATGAAGTGTCGCCCGCAAAAATGCCCCTCATGAGAATCAGAAGCGTCGAGATCGTCTTCGAAGACGACCTGTCTACTTGCACTGACACCGGCCTATTAGATCGCAGCATAGAACTGATCATATCCGACAGCGATGATTCCACCAAGTGCGTCGATGACTTGGAACACTTGCAGGCTAAAGACGAGAACGATGACGTCACTCTGAACGCTGATGCCGATCTGACTGACGAGGACTCGATCACCATCACGAAAAACAATATAGTAGACGGTAGACAAATAGAGATTAAGGTCGATGTGCCATTGGATTCGCTCACGGTCAACGAAGATATTTCGGAATTGGGTGATTCTGGAAGGTTTACGGAAGATGCTTGTTCGTCCCGCGAAATTTTTCGAATTTCATCATGTGAAGACGCTTTGCTTTCACATTCATTTGATACGGTTAACGCCGAAGACGTGATCGATGAACCTGGCTTTGACGAGCGCAAACGATTGTTTGAGTATATTGACAGTAACAGTGAAAGTTCGGATGACACGGCGATCTGTGAAGATACAAGTGGAACGAAATTCTTAACCCCTTCGCAGAGCGATCCCAATGAAGACGAAACCTTATACGATAGTTATGAGTTGCAATATGACTCCTTTATAGATATGGGAAAATTTTGACTTCTGTGTATAAGTAATATTTATTTGTATTAAAGTTTTATGGTTGATGTTTATCGCGTTTTAATGTGATGTTCGATATAATATGTGTTTATGTTCTTTATTATATCCAGTATGAGCTAGATGTCCTATACTAAACACAGCTTATGCACAGAGGGCCGGGCTCGGTGGTATGCAAATCTGTTAACTGTGTCATATTTATACATTTTATTTTAGATGTTTATTTTTAGATAATTTTATACTTTGTAAATATATTTCCACTTTGTAGACGCATTTAATTCTAATATTTAGTGTGACACGGTTACAGAAATCCTGGGGTTGTACGTAGGCAGTAGCTCAACAAATTGTCTATAGTGTATTATATTGTTTCAAAATGAAATTTATTTATAACAAAGTGATTTGACACAGCTTAAGGCCATTTGTTCACTCAACATTTCTGAAATATATTATAGTTACTTAAATGTAGCGCCATTACATTTTATCGCTGATAATGCTTATTTTTTATTATATTTTGTGCAGAAATACTACTATATGATTTGTCACGTTAGCGACTAACGTAATCTTAGCAAAGCAGTGAATAAATGGTTTATTTATTATTTATAGCTTAAGTAAAGGTGTCAAAATGTATGTAAAGTATTATAGATGTTATCACTAATACCCAGTTTCTATTTAAAATGGACATTTGTGCATAAGTTTCTGATACAATACTGTTTCTTGCAAAAGTTACTTAATATTTCGAGATAAATGTTCATTTTGAAATCTATCTATGAATGTCTGTTGAATGTAGAAACAGGGCTTAAATAATTTAGCTGTTGGAGTTAAGCTAAGTAGCCTATGCAAGTTTTGTGCAATTTTCGCAAAAAATTCATAATTGTTAAGTCTATTATAGGTACCTAACCAAGGTTTCGAAGTTTGACATTATAAAAATACAAATCAGTTAAGGTACTCTAATATTGGTATATATTAAATTTCCTATATCATGAAATCTAAAAATATTTATCAATTCACAAATTCTAATGTCAAATTAATCATAGTATATAAAAATATACATTCCAATAAATCATCAATGAGTGGAATATTATATATTTACCTAATACATAACAATTATATGTAATTAACAAAATTAATATCAGCTTTTAGAGCACAATAATTGTTCTGTAGTGATTTGTCAATGCAAAATATTTTTCTCTATGGATGTTTAGATAAGAAATTCTTATACTATTAGTAAAGATTATTAATTATAGCCAGAATTAGCTAAAAATGGAATTGATATTAGTAGTCAACTGTAATTGGGCTAAATTATCTTTGCTGAATTTCCTGTTAAATAAACTATATGAAAATATTAATATGACTTTTATTTACATTTTAATAATTGAGAGTATATAGTGACAAAACAATACCTTATGACTCCTTGTTTAGACTATGTTGTACCAATTAAAATATTTCATTGATATAAAAATCTTTCATACATTTTACAATAAATTAATGAGAGCATTACTTCCCATTTAATGAAAACTGAGGCCTTACTACTTGACCTGAATACTTAGTCATGTAACACTTCACTTCAATGAGATACAAAACCACTACCCCTATTATGAAAATAAGCCATACAGGTGATGATAAATTGTTAAAAAACTGTACTATCTTAAATTATTTTATTACACAATTTAAGGAAATCTAGATTAACATTGACATTCACCATTTAAAGCAGTCAAATCTGTCAAGCCTTAAAATACACAATTTAAACAATCCAAATACATAAAAACAATAGTATATGTCAATTATAATATTACAATCAAGTAGCACAGAATAAATAATAGTTTTACAAAAAAATTTGAAAGTCAAAAACAAAATCAAGCATTAATAGTAATCCTTAAACAATATTAAATAATTTTATGAGTTGGTAAACTAATAACATTGTTATTGAAAAATACAAGTACCTGACAGAACAACAGTAAAATAAAGGAAAATTACATACTATTCTTGTTTTATAGTTTTATGTGCATGATATTGGATATTGCTTGGGTGGAAGCAAAATTATCACAATGGTAACAAAAGTCACATACCTTAAAAAATAACAACTAATTTTTGATCAGAAAAATAAATAACATTATTGAGAAGCCAAAGAAGCTTGCTAAAAAAGCTTCTAAATATAGTACTATTATTTTTTAATTGTATCAAATAAGTATATTATTGATTATGTTAAATGACATCACTTAATTCATATTTTAGGATTATTATTAATGTATATGGTAATAACCATACATTATCATTTATTTACTTGAAAAAAATTATAAAATCTTAACTCTAACAAATTTTATATTCCTATAAAATACATCCAAGGGAATAGTAATTATTAATTCAAATGTATGGAAATAAAATGCCCTATTATTATGAGTAATATTCTTACCATAGACATATATTTAAAATTTGATATTTAATATGCACATAAAATTAATTAGCGCTTTCGCAGGCATCTACCCAGTCATTGTACACATCTATAGGTTCAGATAACACATTTGTTGTTGTTTGGAAATCTTCTAAGCAGACCCGGCATTGTATTCGTGCGGTATTTCTAGCTCGATCCCTGAAAGTACAAAATATTGCTTATTATACTTTAATATAGATATAAGACTTAAAACTAGATTTATAATCATAACGGCTTGCTTACATTTTAACTTCACAAGATTTTTCATGATTACAAAAAGGGCAATTGAACTGTTGATCAAGAGGTTCTATAGCTTTTCGTTTTGCTGGCGGCTTCCTTTTGGATTTGCGACGACCCATTGCTAAAAAATGTAAGCCAATTTAATTGTAGTACTAACAACTTGTTAACCATTAACGAACTTTAAAACAATTTCTTTTTTAAGCACTCATCTACCTTATTTATTAGAAAATTATTTTGGTTAAGTTTTAAAGACTTGAAACCGCAATGGACCACTTTTTATAACAAGAATGTTTTTATTGCCGAAGGCAAATGTCAATTGTATTATGTTGATCGTTGACGCAACTATCAACGTCAAGGTTAAGTTCTATTCATATAGTGCTTGTGTAATTTGGTTATTCACATAGAAACAGAGAACTACCTTTTGTACACTTAATATATTATAATTATAGATAATAACTAATTAATTTAGTAAAATGTTTTAAAAATTTAAATTTATAAAAGTTGCTATTTGCCGAATAAAGATGCGTAACATATAGAAATATCCAAATATTGATAAGTTTTAAATAATTTACATTGTAATATAACACACTTTTTGTATATAGTTAATAAAAAGATATTTACTTGAATATATTCTCTATAATTATATAATTATCTATCCATTGTCTTTTATACATTCGATATAATCTGTACATTATTCACAAATGGCTGCCGCTCTGTAAAGCTGAAATTCATAGAGAGTTTTTATATAGTGCGATATTTGTTTGAACGTTGGTGTAATATTATGTTTTACAGTGAACAGTTTTTATATTTGAATAATGACTATTGATGGTTGGACAAAAAGCTGGTAGTGCTTCTTAACCTAAAATCGTGTTAAATTCAAAATAAAATGGAGCTTCCCCAGCCGCCACAAGGTAAATCTGAATTCTGTATATTTTTAGCACTTATTTTTAATTCATATAGAAAAGGTTCGTTTGGGTTAATAATAGTAATTTGCAGACCAAGATCTACGCAACATAATCGACAAACTTGCACAGTTTGTTGCGAGAAATGGTCCGGAGTTCGAGAAGATGACTAAAACCAAACAAAAAAACAACCCAAAATTCAGTTTCCTCTACGGTGGCGACTACTTCAATTACTATCAGTACAAAGTCACAACAGAGCAAGCAAGTAAGCATATTGCCGATGGTGGTTAAAACTTAGAGATAGTCGCGGTCGCGCATGATCGCTGCTTGCTTTGTAATAACCGTTTCAAGTGACCCTCCGCTGTTTATAGTTCTAAAGCAATCTGCCGGTGGCCAGGCGGCTAGCGCGCCGTCCGGGGCTTATATGGCACAGACAAGGCAATATGTAATGCCCCAACAGGCTGGAGCGACGTCCGCCCAGCTAGGACTGGCTGCTTCGATGGCAGCGGCGCCTGTTCTTCAGCAATGGCTTGCAGCGAACTCAGCTCCACCCCCAGCACAGCACACCCATGAGATTGACAACGTGAATGCTCAGATCAACATGTTAAAAGACCAAATCACTCAGTCAGAAAACAATCTTAATGCTCAACATAATGTGAGTGTACTTTATCTATTGGTTTTATAAACTTCCAGACATTATGTTTAAATAAGTTGCATTCCTAAGTAGCGATGTTGGTGGTCAGTTGATAATTTTCTTGATGTATAAATAAGATTACAAAACCAGTTTGATCTGAGTGAAACCATACAATATGTTTCTAGTTATTTCATTAAAAACTACTAAAATGTATAATATAGCACCACCGTTCAAATGTCTTTCTTAGAAGTCAAAAACCACCAAGAAAAATGTATATAAAAATTGGTCCTAATTTTTTATATTTT
>JAOSYY010000010.1:11691891-11715941 GCA_025727935.1 Hebomoia glaucippe
TGTATAAATAAGATTACAAAACCAGTTTGATCTGAGTGAAACCATACAATATGTTTCTAGTTATTTCATTAAAAACTTGAAAACAAAACTACTAAAATGTATAATATAGCACCACTGTTCAAATGTCTTTCTTAGAAGTCAAAAACCACCAAGAAAAATGTATATAAAAATTGGTCCTAATTTTTTATATTTTGAGTTTTATTTATTAAAAGAATAAAAAAACTATAGGATTGATTAAAACACATATTATATTAATTAAGCATTATAACTGCTATAATAATCTGGGAGTTTTCCAATACAAATTATATAACATAATTAATTTTTGTGTTTTGACTTTATTTGACTGGAGGTGGCAATATAATATATGATCAATGACTATTCAATTTAATAACCAATTTATTACATTAT
The DNA here is from genome assembly GCA_025727935.1 of Hebomoia glaucippe. Lineage (NCBI taxonomy): Eukaryota > Metazoa > Arthropoda > Insecta > Lepidoptera > Pieridae > Hebomoia > Hebomoia glaucippe. The sequence goes on from JAOSYY010000010.1 coordinate 11,692,300, forward strand.
TTAAATTATTAGTGAAAATGTATACTATATTATCATATATTTTATGTAGTCTGTTTTGTATTAATAAATATATTCCAGTATTCACATAAAATATTAAAATGTACCAACATTATGGCTATTAAACTGAATTACATGTAATAAAGTAATAATAAGAAAATTGTATGGCCCATTTCCAAATAATTTTGAATTTTCTAAAATATATGTTCCCTTGTACCTAAGTTGCTTAATATTAAACATTTGATAGCTTTTTCTATTTATTTAATAAACATTTTTCAGTAATAGGTTTTTGGAAGGCAGGTCAGATTTACACGCATGACTAATTACTTCAAAGCTGTTCCTTTTATAGCTCATATGTGTAAAAGTGCATGACTACAATCTCTCTCCCACATAGATTTTTCTTATAGTATACATTCAAAATGCAGGGACCATTAGACACCAAATATCATAATTGTTTTTGGTTTCTTAACAAAGAATATCTTAAGTAAAAATTCAGCTCTCTGAATTTATACTTACACTCTCACATTTTAGTGCCTGAGGTTTCCTGCATTTAATATAAATGTTCAATCTTAATCATCTTTTTACTTTGTAGTATATGTCGGTAATATTAAGTTTATGTTTTAGGTGCTCATTCAACAACAACAAACTAAAATCAATGAATTGGTGAGCAAGGCTCAAGTGGAGACAATACAAATCATGGCCGAGGACAATAACATCAGCCTCTCAGAATTAGACAACATTCTACAACCAATTATAGACTCCTGTACTAAAGATAGTATATCTGCAGGTATGTGTACATAGCAACAAAAGGCAATATTACTCCATAGTATTTTGAATGATTTAGTACTTTATCAAAGAGTGAAATTTATTTTTCAATATATAAACAAATAAAAAGAAAACCTCATATTTGTCAAGTATCAACTGCATGATGAAGTTGTTTATTTCATGTTAAAGTTGAATACTATTTTTATAGGAAAAGGATGGATCTTGCAGCATGCATCGTCGCCTGATGCTGGAAAAGTGATATCTCAACATCTACTGCGGAAAGTCACACAGCCTGGAGCGGCATTCACACAAAAACTGCACATCATATATCTTGTCAATGATGTTCTACATCACTGGTTAGTATAATATTTCAATTCTTCATCTATATGTCATCAAATGATGGGTTTCAGGATATTTGCATATATCATTACAATGACTCAATTTGCTTTTCTTATCATTTTTTGTATCATTTTATCTTAACAAGTCACAACTTTGATTTCTATGCACAACAAATGTTCAATAATTATTGCTGTCTAAATATTCTTCTAATCCCTGCTACATATTATAATAATGATATAATATTATGTATAAATTATAATTATTTTCCTCTATGTATTTAATGATTTTCGACCATTATTTTTATCACTCAAGTTGTTATATTAAAAAGTTTTATGTGTGATATTCGTGTCCCTTGCAAGTTGTCAATTCGGTGTCTATGATACTTTATTCCTAATTACAGTGCACGCAAAAACGCAGAAGATCTCAAGAAAAATTTGGAAAATGTGGTGGTTCCAATGTTTTGCAATGCCAGTATAGGTAACATATTTACAATAATGTCCTCAAGTTCTAGGTCTCTTGTCTTTTTGTGCATTCTCATCTATTTAACATCTAGACATCATCCTGTGGTTTGTCTATCAGGTAAAACTTGCTTGAGTCAGCCCGGCTCTAGCGACAACGGCGTAATTGTTTTAATGTTTCAGCTGTCACTGAGGAGCAGGAGGCTAAGCTTAACAAACTTCTGCGCTTATGGGAATCCAAGTCGAACTACTTCGACTCGGCTGTTATTGAAAAAATGAAGAGTCCCACCAGCTCGTATCAAGAGTACCAGAATAACCTGATTGCGCAACATTCTAATGCCATCGCTCACTTAGCGCAACAAACGAAAACCACATTTGAAAAGTAAGTTTAATTATTGCTTACAAATCTATATGATCAAAAATACTTATCAGACATCTATTTCAGCTATCAAAGTCAGCATCAAGCATTTGTTGCGCATACAATGCAACAAATACAACAAATGGAAATGCAGAAGCACGCACTAGAACTAAACAGCCATGATTCAAATAAAGACAATCAGCAAAATATGCAAAATCCTTTCCAAGGCAATTTCAATGAAGGGTATCCACCACCAATGGGTGGGTATGAGCAGAACTTTGGATCCAACCACCAGCGATATGGGAGTGAGAGCGGAGACAATTACGCATCAAATAACAGTATGAGTGGCAATGAGAACAGCTACGACAGTCAGATGTTTGATCAAATGAATCAACAAAAGGTGGAGCAGCCTGAGGAACCAGATTTATCAAACCTTCCAAATGTCAATTTCTCCCAACCGCCACCTGGTTTTGAGCCAGAAGTTCCATTAGCCTTTCAAAACGGCCTACCAGATCTCAGTAAACCACCGCCGGGCTTTCCTCCTTTCCCTGAAATTAATAACGAAGAACTGATGCCATCTGTTCCATATTTCGAACTACCTGCGGGTTTGATGGTACCACTTATCATGGTGAGTAATTTTATGTCTAACTATTGTTGAGTTCCAACAGTGACTGTATTATCGCCAATTTAGTTATTTCGTAAGTTTTTTCATTTATGTTAATGCACAATATTCATTATATAGACAACATCTCATTATAGTTAATCGTATAGCCTGTGCAATAATATCAATTAATCATAGATGTAAACTCATTATGTTAGAATAGAATGCCCTTTAACTTTACACAACAGCTGCCCATTGGGATTCATCGAATTTATATTATGTCAATTATCTAAAAAAATGTATGTTGTAGTTGGAGGATGATAAATATAAACCACTTGAGCCTGGGCGGATTCGGTTGCCACCGCCTGCGCCGCCCAACGAACGTCTACTGGCAGCCGTTGACGCATTCTACGCCTCACCCAACCACGAACGACCGAGAGACAAGTTAGTGTAACAAGCAATAATGTTATATTTTGTATGCGATTACTTTAAACATGGATTAATTTAAAAGGCGAAGTACAACTTCCCTTCAAATTGCATAATTAACTATATTTCTATCTGTTTAAAGAATTGTCAGCTTATCTTTAGAACACAAATAGTAAGAACAACAATATACTGAGCCTGATAGTCCTATAAGTGGTACTATATTAGAGATTTTAAAAATATGCAACTCTTCTTTAAGTATAACTGCTTAATTTAATATATTGGGATATTTCTGAGATTTCGCAATAACAGACATACATCTATGGCGTTATTATGTAGCAGCATTTTTTACTTAATAATGGTCTCTAATTGTTTGGTTCATGTTACAGTGAAGGATGGGAGAAACTAGGCCTATATGAGTACTACAAAGCGAAAAATGCAGCGCGAAAGAACAAGGAAGAAGCAATAGCAGCTGGGCGAAGACAGAAGTCGCGGTCGCCTACGCCTATACCCAAAGATTTACAGAAACAACCCACACCACCTGGCAGGCGATATAAGTAATCCTATGTTAAATAATACCAGCTGACTCAGACGTCCCCCTATCCTGGGTTTGAATATCGAACTCAATTGGTGTAATTAATAAAAATTATTTTTAACAACTCAGTTATGTAAAATTAAAATCATCGTTAATTTTACTTAAAATTTCTTAAATGTTTATAATGTTCCGCTCGACTTTCTTAATTTTTTATTTCAAAAGAACTTTCCCTGACAATAGTAAACATGACACAAAAAGAATTAACGATGTCCTTTCATCCGTTCACGCGCGGTGCGATAACCAAGGCAAAGATATCATTTTGATTATATTGTTTACTGCATTATTCTGTCTGTGTAACTTTTAAACCTGTCTAAAACCATCCCACTATCCATTTTTGTTTTATGAATAATACATCCTATATGTAAATATTTCAAATGTCATGCATATGAATATCCCCTGAAGTCTGTACTTTAAAAGATAATGTTAATTATTTTAAATAATTGTATCTAGATCACTAAGTAAATCTCCGGAGCCAAAGCCGGTGGTTGTGCAGTCGCCGCGTAAGTCCAAGTCGAGGTCTCCATCGCCGCGACGCAGAACCAACTGGAGAAGAGAGCGTGATAGTAATACTAATTTGCTGTAACATTTTCAGTCTATTTACCCACTACGTTCTTTAAGTTTTATTTGACTTGATATATCAAGTCTGAAAAAAATATTAAAGCCATTTAAATCGACCGAAACTATCGTTTTTTAAAGAAAGAACAAATCTTGTACATTTTTATTGAAATCAAATTGCGTGGCTTTCTAGGATAGCGTGAACGAATATCATGGCACGTGAATTTAATATTTAGTAGCCGGCGATAAACATTGCATGTCGCTGATTTCGGCTTTGTACTTTTTATACAACTGAACGACGTCCCATAGGTGGCACGGATCTACTAAGCCGAAGATGCTATTCGCTTTCCAAAAGTCATGTAATATTTATGGTCGGGATAATTTGGGGAGTCATAGACAGTTGTGCCTTACGATCTTGACCACATCACATACGTCCAGTTGGGTTTGCGGTGAAATAATAGTGTATTAAGTATAAAAAAAAATAACAATTTTCTGGTGTATTGCATTCAGATCGTCGCAAGTCAAGATCGAGGTCGCGATCGCGGTCGCGCAGTCGGTCCCGCGAACGTGAGCGACACCGCGACTCACCGCGTGACAGGGATAAACTACGAAGGATCGAACGGTCACGATCGCCTACTCCACCTAGCTTCCTGTTAGTGTAAATACAAGACTATTTTTTCAGAAGATACATTAGCAAAGTACATTAATAGCAATAACACTAGACTTCCACATTACAAGATGGAGCATAGAAATTCATCGTCATGTCTTATAATATTTAACCTGTTACAATTTTATCGATCAAACCTTAACATGAAAGTACTAATAGGCTTTTTCAGATAAAATTTCTTAAAATCTCTTAGGTAAAAGATCATTTTGCTATTTGATGAAGGACTCAACAAACAACTATTTAGTTAAAGCAAATTTATCTTTCATCATTGTGTGGTCTGGACGCCATAATATATTTTAAAAATATAGCATCCAACATACTTATAAAATAAGTTTCATTCCTATGAAAAAATTTGATCCTTATTCAGAAGTTCGTATATTTAAAAATATTTAATATAATGACTTACTGTCGTGATACAGCGGATCAAATTACCCCACAACGTCTGGAGGCATAGATGCAAGCAACAAAGGTCATCAGCTGTTACAGAAGATGGGTTGGGCGGGGCAAGGAGGTCTGGGCGCGGCCGGTCAAGGCATTGCTGAGCCCATCAGTGGCGGCACTGTACGCGATAGGCAGGATCAATATAAAGGTCACTTGCAACGGAAATATCCACACTTAAATAATATTGTACAAATAAACATAGAAAATTAAAATTTAGTCTGTCTGTAATAAAAAAGCCGTATCCAACTTCATATTATATGGTACTTAACCATAACCATATTTTAGAATTTTTGATTATCTGTCGGATTGTTTAAACTAATCTTCGAAATGGCTAGATTAATTTTGAAGTGAGTCTCACTGGTAGATATTTAATGACATAAAGACTAACTTATAACTTTTTTCATCATAAGGTATAGATAAATTATAATCAATTGAAATCACAGGGCTGGGCAATAAAGACTAACATATTTAATAGATAAGTTCACTAATAAATTTATGTATTGTGAAAAAATATGTTAAATCAAAAAGAATGGGATAATTTTGCTTTATAACTGAACAAAGACAAAAATCCTACCTAGACCCTAGAAACAAAAATGAAAAATTCTTCCATGTATTATTTATAATTCTAAATTGATACCAAATTTTAGATTTTTAAAGATATTTGTAAGATTATTAAATTTGAAATAGTGATAAATACTTTGTATATTTCGTTCATTCAAGAAATAATTTAATCAAGCTTAGGTATAAAATTGGTGATTTTTGTTTCAGGTGTTGGAGTCAATTTAAATGACCCATATGAAAACTTCAGAAAGAACAAAGGTGCAGCATTTATAACGAGAATGAAAGAAAGAGCATTAGAGAGATCATCATGATCATTATGTTTAGTTTAAGGCTGTAAATGTGTACAATGTTGAATGTGTGACTGGGATATTGCGATTTATTTTATCTAAATCAATATAAAAAAAATATTACAACTATGAATTTTGTAAACACTGTTTTATTATGCATTTATGTTTAAAGCTATATGAGACATACTTATTCATAATTCAAAATCATCTTCATAGTTATCCTTGAATAAAGCAAGTCTATCAAGACTCTCCTTGAAATCAGCCGTTTCCAAACCTTCTTCCTGGAACTTATGCAGTTTTGCAAATTTTATCCTACTCACTTCCCTATGTAGTTTTTCAATCATATCTGCCATGAAATTTCCATTATGATAACCAGCAATTGCTGGGCAGCTTTCAATATTTACTGATCTTACATCATCATGAACAAATCCATATTTATTAAGGTTTTCAGAAAATATATTTGGGAACGGAGTTTTTACTTCCAAAGGTTTTTCACAGACTGTAACATTTGTTGCTGAGAGGAAGTTGTTTGCTTGGAAATAAAGCTCAAACATTTCTTTAACATCTCGACACCTGTATGCTGGAAGATTCATTTGTTGTTTGGCTTCATTCATTGGTGCTTTTAAATAATTTTCTGGTATCCCTCGTACTGTGATAAGTTGGAATATTTTATCAGTTGCAATCTTGCAACTTGGCGTCAATGTAGTATAAATAGGTTGCGTAGCATTATTTAAGTACTCAATAAGATACTCTGATTCCTGAATTGCAAAGGGCATCTTACATGAGGCAGCTGCCATTTTTCTTCCATAACCTGTCATGTCTGCACAAATATCAGAAAGAGAAAAATAGTTATTTTTGTGTCTGTATTTTTGACTCAATGTATCTAATGCTGATGCTAACAAAGCAGAAGAATGGTAATATAATTCAGGCTTATAATTGACATGTTCGAATAACCTTTTACTTCCAGGTTTCCGCCATCCTTTTTCACCAGTACATAAAGGAACAAATAAACTAGTGTTTTGAGATAATTCTTCAAGGGTCAAGGCAATATTTATCAGTCTTATGGAATCTTTTAATGTTGATTTATCACGTTCTTCTTGATTAGAAGCATCATTATCTTTAAAGTATGACGGGATTATTGGAAAAGCTAGAACAGACTTTGTGTATTCATCTGTCAAGTGTTCGATACAACCTAAAGCAAGTCCAGAAAATCCATCACAACAATCAAAATTGACTTGGAATCCCTGCATACTATCACATTCCTCGACATATTTTCTTATATTATCTGAAAATACATCTCCATAATCTGATTTCCATATTGATCGTCCAGTACAGCCTACATTGAAGCTTCCCTAAAAGTAATTTATATAATTATTTAGATATATTAATTATATATTCATGGATTATTTAATATACTTACATGCTCAACTCCGTGTTGGTATTCCTTAACTATGTTCACTGTGCGTGGATGAAATCTAGGAAATAAGTAATCAGTCCATGTACTTACATCTTCATCTAAAACATATTGTGTAGTATTTGAATCTGGACAATTATCAGAGTCAATATCTGATAGATATTCATTTTTAATTGCTGTTGGTTCTTCTATTTTCTCAATTGAATTCCAAGGGAGATCTTCATTGCTGGATTCATCTTCTAAGCCACCACTTGCAGATAAGGTCTTTAATGATCCTTTAAGGTCTGCTAAAAGCAACCTTGGGGTGTAGGTAAGTTCTCCTTTAGAATTCTTACCCTCTCTATATAAAACATCGTGATTTACTTCGCTCTTTACTGTTCCAGTATAATCAAAACTTAACTCTTGTATATTCCAAAAATGAGCACCGACATAGTTAGAATAATGGCCAAATTGAATAGTTAAAATTTCACGAGTTGACATTCTAAACTGAAATTACAAGCGTTTTCATTAATAAAACATAACCTTTTTAACTTTTGAATTGTTATAATAAAACCTTCGCTAAACATGCGATGAGCAAAACAAAACAGCTAATGTTTTTTTTTAAATTAACTGATGACAGTCTTTTCTAATTCCTTCACACTTAGAACAGAGTAACAAACCTAGGTATTATACATTAATCAAAAGCACATTTTGACAGATGTCTTTAGTAATGTGAAATTGTGATCCAAATATTAGTAAGCTCGCGGGTTTGGTCGTTATATTTTTTTTCTACGGCTTTTGCAAAGCATGGTTTCCCAGGAGTTATAGAATGCATTGATGGATGCCATTTCCTTATTTTTATACGGCTTTAGAAAATCAGTAACACTACAAAATGAACAATGTGTATATCTGACTGTATACTAGATGATACATTCGCACGTGGTTCTCAATGATTTCGTTTTAGTTTTTGGGGTATAATACATTTTATGAACAATAAACTTACAAACATGTCAAAAATAATAAATAAAGATTTTATTACTGTATTTTATTGTTTTATTTATTAGAATTATAGCAAAATTTGTAAAACAGTGAAACTTAAACCCAGTTCTAATGTTTAAATTTGTTATACAACAATAATAACTTCATTACAATCTTGAAATTATGATTCATGTAGATGCTGTATGTTTAGACAATTTCAATTGAAATATTCATTCTGAGTTTTTTTTTCGAAAAAATATGCAATAAGTACAGGAAAAATAAAAAAATCAAACAATTTATTAATTTCAGTTTTATTACAAAAGAATTATTAAAAATCGTTTAACTTATGTTAATCTACTCGAAACTACACAACTAGCTATCATTATTATTCTTAGTTTACGTCTAACGCTTTTATACATAACTGATGAAATACTGGCAGTGAGATATTCTAAATTATTATACTCATTACAGATACTTAGTATTTCTTCATACGTTGAATTTGATATTATAGGTACAAAAGAAATTTCAATCAAATTACAAATAATACACAACTCTTGAGAAATAAATTCATTTGTTAAATTAAGAAGTCATTGACAGTTTAGTTTTTAAAAAATCACAACAACCAGACATAATTCTTTAAAAAACATTGGTTACTCTTGCAGTTATATTAACAAATGCACAATATTGTAGTTAAAGTTCCATTTATTTGAGTGACTTTAAAGCAACTTCATTTTTTGTCGATTTAGAAATTATAAAGACTAGCGCGCAGGCACCATTTATAATGCACGTAATTTCGTCACATATTAAACCTCTTTTCTTAAAGGTTTGACTGTGCCGTCATAATTCTAGTTTTCTATCTTGTTAAATAAAGCATTGGAACACACGCCCGATTACAGAGGTTATTAATCAATACTATACTTTTATTAGCCAATTAAACAGTGATGGCAAAATAATAAGTATCATTTCGTTTGTAATAGGATAGAAAATTATAATTTCAAAAAAAAAATATCCAAAAATTACACATTCATCTATAGGCTGAATATTACTGATGAGACAGCAAAATATCTCATAATTTAATTGCTTGTACACACATTTTTACATTATTACCAATAATGCCATTATTCTTAGCTAACATACGTACAAAAACCTCGTATTCTTTATACTTAATGACAATATTCTTACAACTAGTAAATGCTAGGTTCTTATAAAACTCTAATCAGATAGTTTAGAGCACTCCTATAGTCAGAGTAATATAAGAACATTAAGTAAATTATCATAACTGAATCCAATACATTGTTTTGTATATCTTAGTCTATTGAGCACATTGTCTTTCCTATTTGAAGTATTTATATTCAAATTTCATTAAATATTAGATTTCAAAAATTATAACATAACATCTAATTACGAAATTTATTGTGTATTTGTTATTTAATTTAATATAATTTTAATTATATTGTGTTCAAAATGGAATAATAAGAAACAAGAAAGCTATTTACTCATGTAACAAAGGAATAATTAGTCAATTTTTTGCAAAGAGAACTAGAAAGTAAAATATAGTGATCTAGGTTTGACTGATTTTATAGCTAAAATACTAATTATACGTAATTCCTAATTTGTTATTATCAAACATATTCAACAAACGCTTCAGTTTATTGAACATCTTTAAAAAGACTAAAAAAGTAGACATTGGATTCAGAAATGAATTTGACAAAAATCAGCCAGCGTCAACTAACAAATACTATTAACGTAATATTTACAAGCGGTGGGACCTTTAGTAAAATACCCGCTATAGTTCTTTCTACAATACGATACTTCACGAAATATTATGTGCTAGAAATTAATACTAAATCTAACTTTAAAGTCGTAGAAAAATGTACGAACAGAGTAGCAAAATTCAAAATGTATGTTTTGTACTCATTTATGTAAGACTACTTAATAACTATAGAAACCTAACGTCAGAATACTTTTTAGGACCGTGGTATTCAACAATCAACCCGTTCGAATAAAGTACGATATTCAATCTATACAATTATTCATCTCTAAACTGAAAAAACCTATTTAGAACGAGATAGCATCAGTGAATACCAATCCTTATTTTGTGATTCACATACATTTAAAACAAATAATCTTCACTGTTTATGATATGTAACGAGTGTTTACCACGTACATTAATTAAACCCATGTCCAAACAAATATGTCACTATTCATAAATTCGAACATAAATTGTCATTCTACACAAAAAATACGGTTGGAACAAGACACATGAGGCACCTCACAAAATGAAGTTTCCATTAAACACAATTTTATTAAATCTAATTAAACTAACGCAACTCGATTAACAAGAGGCGTTTTTCGTCTACTTGTATGAGACTGTGTGCTGACAGGTTTGTAGATGAATGTCGTCTTTGCCCTCTTAGCTGGTTGAACTGTAACAGAAATATCAATTTAGAAACATCATGACAACTAGTTTGCCTTAGTGGTTGCATTGCCTCCGAAACAAGGCTCTTAGGTATGAATGCTGCATAGTACAAACATTTGTGAACATGTACTTATACTTAAATTTATCATTGGGATTGCCTTCAACGTATTTTTATACTTGTATTTTTAACCATTCAGTAGGAACATATAGACCCACAAATATATAGTCGTTAAAATCTTTTATTACAGTTATTCTACATTAAAAAATCTTTTGTAATTGTAGATGGGGAAATAAGTGAAGAATACAATATTTCTATTCAACTTGTATTATTGGTATTTAAGAGGATAAAAATTAAAGGTAAATAAAATTTAAAAGAATTAATAAGCAGACTGAATTAGATTATGGAAGTTTTTATTTGAGAATGCTTGTATTGTAGAGTAGAATGTAATTTAAGTAGTAGTGCATATAAGTAAGGTTGAAATAAAGGTCAATACCTGCGCGACGGATTTGAGACAATATTTATATACTGACATTTTATTTAAATTAGTTTGCTCTTTAAAATCTATTTAAGTTTACTTGTTTAGACGATACCAAGACTAAACGTCATGGAAAACTATATAATATATGATTTATATAAATATTTAATTAGCACAATAATTTTGTTGTAACTTTAAGAATCGAATGCAAGTATAGATTACTCTTTGAAGATTATATAGTACTGAGATTGACCCAAAGACTAGCCTTGGGGATACAACGCAATGTTAAATAAGATTTGAAAGGGTTAAAAGGAATCTATTACAGATAATTTCTATATATACATATATACGCTAATAGTATTATGTATTATTTATCCACAACTAAAAATGTATTAAGAAAAGGTCAAATGTAAAGGCGGTTTTGCTCTTAGGATAGGTAAATGTTAATATGATGTACTTACTTGTATAGTTTTCCGCGAATGACAAATCCAGCTTAACGGGTTTCGTAACGTCTAGTTCAATCTCTTCATACGTGTGATCCAATATCTGTAAAGATGCATGAAATTTCTATAAAATTTTTATGATTATTAAATTCCGTTTGTATCTTTTGGAAGATGTTTATGCTAAAATATAAGGCTTTATTTGAAAATTGGAGTATGTTAAATATATCCGTCATTAAAAATATATAAGTCGTTAATCATGATTTTTATTTTTATTAAAGTAAATCTACCACCAAGGCAACTGAAAATTTGATGATCGCGAATTTTTGAATATCAAGGGCGTTAAAAGAATCTAAAAGTCACATTCGTTTAGGTAGTTTTTTATTTCGATAGTTGGTAGTGAGTGAAAAACACAAAAATATCGGTCTGATTTATCATATAATTTATATGTCCCAGCTTAAACAATGATAACATTTAGCTAAGGTTTTTTTTTAATTTTCATCTTTAGAACACACAAAATCAGAAACTGCATTTATTGCAATGTAAAAGGTTTATAAAAATATAACTAAGCCTCATTCTCATGAGCCTCGGTTAGACCTAGATCCGTAATACGCCTTAGTTTTAGTGAGAATTAGTTATGGAGTACTTATTTCGTGGAGATTTTAAATTGGCGATTTTAATATTTCAACTCTGAATTCATCTAGTAAATACTGTGCAGTTCGCAGTACTAGTTACCTCGACGTCATCATGTTCGTCTGTGAGGTAGGCAGCGAGCGATGCCGTCGGGGCGGAAGCCAGCAGCCGGCATGTCCCGCCGATCATACCCGTTCCCTCTACTACTTCCTCCACTTCTAATTCTTCTTCGGACACTTCCTGAAAATAAATATTATTTACAACAAATTGTACACACCGCTGCTTAGAGTTAACGACGACCCGTCTTAAAAAATACTTCACTAAAGCATGTGAGACAACTCTTTGATGAATTTAAATTAATTTTTGATCTTATTCAAAATATATAATAAAAAAGTTACAAAAGAGCTAATCGTATGACAAAGTAATAATATAATAGAGCTGAAGAGGTTATTTGTTCAGTTGGTTGAATGCGTTAATCTCGGAAACTATTGATTCGAATTGAAAGTTTTTCAGTATTTAAAGTGTGGGTTGACTCTGAGGCCTTCTTCGGAAGGCCAAATGCTACAATTAACAGGAGCAGAGCATCAATGAAAATTTTTGCGAAAACAGGAAAGATTTATTTCATTTAAGAGCGTAAAAGTTTCCGGTGCGTGCGCTGCGTACTGATTAATGTTAGAGAATAATAATGTACGATGGAATGATTCATCGTAAAATCTTTTACGGTTTCAATTTTTAATTTCATTTTAACTTTTTAATTGATGTCACATTTGTATGTTATCTTATAAGACGTATACGAGGTTGCGCGGGGCAGCTAGTTATAGTATATAATATGTAACAATAGTTTGCTTAATAGCTCATTATATATAATTACATATATACAAATATGCGCTATGTACCGATTAATTGTGAAACATGTTAATTTGAGATATTTTTAATTATGCACCACTTCACACGTTTGATTCTTACACAGATTCGGTTACATTGCAAGAAATATGATCGTAACTCGAAACCTATGACGCATCAGTATAATTATTGTTATCCTTTTTGCATTGTTGTTAATAATACACCGATTTGATAAGCACCAAGAGTTTAGGTTTATAGTTTTGTTACGTAAACATGCAAGTCATATGTTAGTGGGTTTCCTTATTTTTATTCTATTCGCTATATTAATTTCTATGAAACCTCAAACTAGTCATGGATATATCTAAAAATAGATATATTTAGTTCAATATCTGAGAATAACATGTGACGGGTCACGATTGCCAACTAATTGTATAATTTCTGTTTATAAATTTAATTATTTTTGGCCAATAACTACCTAACAGTGTAATCACTTTTTGTGGTCACTTATAAGATGTCGTATAACCTACGAATATATGTATAAAATTCGGATGAGACCTATTCAATAAATGAGTTGAAACGTGTTCCTTTTAAACTCTGATATGTGCCTTCAGATCATATTTACTTTCTTATATCACTGACAGATGTTTTTTTGTGACCTTTTGAAGTTTGTTTGCTATTTTTTTCCACATAAAATAAAAGTCGGACTCTTAGTTTTAGTTGGAGCTGTGGGCCCGCAACTTCGTCCGTGCGGTTTAGATATTTCTTTAATTATTTATTATATGTATTATTAAAAAAAATAAAACCCTACATTACTCCTTCTTACAACAGTTACCTGTCAGTAAAAGTTCCGTCAAAATTTGTTGGGTCGTTTCTGAGATTAGCCAGAAAAAACAGACAAAAATTTGTAAAAAATGTTATTTTGGTATACATAAGTACCGTATATATGCATTTCGTAAAAAGCGGTTATTTTAAACTTACAAACGATCATTTTTTTGTATAGATAAGAAAGAATAGCAAGTATGTTATGTTTTCTTTCATGGCCTTATGTGCCTATATTATATAGATATCATTGAATCTGGGTCAACAGGATAGTTATTAAAAATTCATATTTCAACCTGCCGCTGTGATCATAAAATCCTGGTGTAAGGCATCTATGACTTCAATAAGAGATCATCAAATAATCGATTACCATTCATTCTTACTGTACCTGTTCAACAAGTGTTTCGTCTTCAACCTCTTCTTTAACTTCAGGGTCTATCTCAAGGTCAGGATCAAGGTCAGCGTCTCCATCTACATCAGCATCGTCTTCGGCCTCCGTGTCGCTCCCGAAGCCCGAATATTTCATTTCACCGCGTTCTAGAGCTTCTAAACTTTCTGGAAACGAATGACGATAAAATTCATTAGGTATCCTCTATATTTTGTATTAAATTGAATGAAATCAATGTTTACGCTAATTATTATAATAGTTTATTTTTAATGTTTGCTTACCGGGATATATCATCGCTTTCTTAATAGCCTGTGGATCTTTCCGAGACCACTTTTGTACTTCTTCATCCATTTTCCCTACTTTCGATGGATTCATAGCCCATAAACAACCTACAAATAAACATTTATTTATTTATATATAATAAGTCTTATTTTTAGTTAATTTAGTAATTTTATTATTATGTTAATTACCTTTTCGTTGACTACCATTACTTGATGGCTTTTCAATTTTTTCGAAACATTTATTCAAACTTAGATTATGTCTTACTGAGTTTTTCCAACCATTAGGGGCAGTCTTGAAGTATGGAAAGTGTTGACTGAAAAATAAGGCAATTTATTAAATAAGGAACAAATGCGTACATAATTAAAAATTATTAAATATTAAAGATAAGTTTTTACCACATAAAATTGTATATTTCTGAAACTGGCAAACTTCCCGTTCTTGAGTTTTTTAGCGCCATTGCTATTAAGCAGGAGTAGGAATAGGCGGGCTTGGGAAACTCGCTCATCGTATTATTGTTCCTATTATTAGAAGTATTTACAAATTTCGTTTGACTATCCAAGGTATATGTTCCACCAGTCGAAGTTTTAATAATTTGTCTACTATTACTCAATGTTGAATTATCGATTAATATTGTAGCTTGATTCTTATTACCATTCGCTAAAATTGTTCTAGATTGTTGAGCATCTAATATGTGTATATTACCAGAAATTATTGTCTTAGTACCGATTTGCTGTGTTATTTTTTGGCTAGTATTTAAAATGGAACAGTTTTTATTATTGACTTTAATAATTTCTGGTTGATTCGTTTTGATTCGGGTGAGGGGAGTTACGGTGCTGTTGTTTAACTTAACCTTGCCGGTGTCTAAATCCTTTAGTAAATCTTTAACAACATTTTTATCTTGTTTTCGGACATAGATAACCATCTGCGTCGCCTCTTCGGTTGATCTTTTTGGTGCTATTTCTTCGGGTTCCTGTTTAACTTTTATCGTATTTGGAGAGAATGTTAAATGACTTTTTTCTTCCTTTGGACTCGATAATAACGTGCTATCATTTAAATCACTATTTGCAGCCGATGTTAATAATAAATTTGAAGCTTCTTCCTTCACAACACTTTTTACGGGAGTGTCGGCGAATGTAGATGGCATTAC
Organism: Hebomoia glaucippe; assembly: GCA_025727935.1. Lineage (NCBI taxonomy): Eukaryota > Metazoa > Arthropoda > Insecta > Lepidoptera > Pieridae > Hebomoia > Hebomoia glaucippe. The sequence goes on from JAOSYY010000010.1 coordinate 11,708,165, forward strand.
GGAATTTGGATTTACCATTACTGCATTCGCCTCTGATCCATATAAATCGAGGTTATGTACAAAACTGGATGATGAATTATTGAGCCACGTTACTGAGTTATCTGTGTCCATATCCAATAAAGGTGGTAGTTCTGAGAAATTTAAACCTAAAGAATCCTGTAATGATAATATTTTTGTAGTTAATAAGTTTGTTGAATAAATTAACGATGAAAGCCCAAAGTGCGTTACACTAACAGAAAAATCGGTTACGCTGCTCAAATCTGTTGCAATTTCCTTTTTTATATCCATATCCAGCATATCCTGGAGCGAATCTGTTATGTATAAGTCCATGTCTGCCTGTAACATAATATACACGTGATTTTTAAGCCTCCTAAGTTTTCCGTAAAAGTAAAATTTCGCGCCCTTTTCCATTGGTAGTGTATAAATAGTTCCCATCACTGCCGTGACGAGACAGTAGGCCGGGTACGGATTCCACTACTCGGAACGGAAACCAGTTTTTGTCATGTCGGTATGCGATGCCCTATCACTGAACTGTGTAGTTGTTTTTATTGCCGTCTCCTTTCCGCTCATTGAAAAAGAAAAGTTCTGCCTTAAAAAGTTAATAAGCAAACAGTTTTATTTGAAATTCTAGCATTTTATCATCAACGGCTTGTTTCTTCTTATTTACGTAATAATAGCAGGATTCAGAAGAAATTTTGATGTTTTTTAAAGGACAGACTATAAAGTAGCAAGGTACATTTAATCTTTACAAAGACCTACGTCAACAAAACCATTGTTGTTTCCGAGAACTATTCGGGATAGTTCACTACCTAAGTGAATACAAAAAATACGAAGCAAACTGAAGAAGAGCCTTGAAGATTCGGGATGAAGTTTTTTGTCCGACCTACAAAGTTAATTGGTAACTACTATAAATAAACTGGGTCTGGTTCACGATAATACTCCATTATGTATAAGTGCTTTACTTTCATCTTCGTTTGATAATGTAGGGTAGGTAATAATAAAACGAGCAATGGTATCCAAACTATAGTATTTAGATACCTTCAGCTGTTATATTGATAATTAGACACTATTTATAGGCAAATGAATTAAATACTTCTATTTAAGGTCCTATAAGAATTATTATACAAGTTAAAAATATTTATAACAGCGTCGAACGCATTCAAAAAAAACGACAGGTGCAAGTCGACCGTTCTTTTGTTACCTGTTCGAATCCCTATATATTTAGCTTGTAGTAGGTACTACTGTCGCAAAATATTTGAATAGACAGCTGTTCGATATAGTATTTGTTAAATGTAATAATACTTTAATATTAAATGAAAATACTTTACGCCCCTATTGCGAGATAATCGTAAGAGTAAAATATTGTGTAACACATGCATGAGAATATCCTAAGATAAATGGTAATCAAGTGCATTGACTGATAAGAAATACGTAGATATAGATAAAGAATACCTATTATCTAAACTATATCAACTATACATACATTCTGTATTTTAATTGTTTACTTTTTCTAATCGTTATCTGAGACGTTTTTCCATGTTTACAAATATTTCGATTTCCTGCAATTTAACATAAAATTTGTGATAACATTAATAGTTCTTTCGGTTTTGAAACAACATTCAGGCCTAGAAATAGGTGATAACTATTGCGATACCTTGCAAGACATGTTTTTCGATCAACTTAACCATTTTCAAAGAATTGTTTCGTTAGCGAGAAAGAGATAAAAATTATAGGGGTGTCAGAAGAGGACAGCAATATAACGTAGAGGGTAAATCGACCCCTAACGACATCACAGCCGCTACATTCACTATGCCCTTTTAGCAAAACTTAACAAGCAACATATTTATTGGCTGGATAAATAATAATTTCTATATACCTAATTTAATAATAAATTATTATTACACTTATTTAATCTTTACCTCGATTTCTATTTTCAATGATGTGTTAGTTAAGTATGGTAACATGTTAAGATTAAGAACGACGTGTCTGGAAACGATTCTTGGTAAGAAGTTTTAAATTTACATACTTAACAAATGGTATAACTACGTAATATATGTATTGCTGAATAGCAAACGTGCATGTGGGCACGTCTTATTTTGCCACATGTATGAAGTATTACGCGGCCCGAAAACGTCTGTGCATCCGCCTTGTGTTTAGCCACACAGCACTACACAGGGCCATGAACTCGCGCTTTATTACGAAGAGTTCATCTCGATAACTTGCAGTATGAAAAAAGAATTAATAAACTTATTAGATGTTTCCAGTACAACTATAAGTTACGCATAGAAGGTAGGATTATTCAATGTAGACTGAACATTTTCGAAGATTTTCGACATTTTTTATACCTATGAAACTTATATCAATCATTACTAAAGTAAGAATAGATGCTTTGCTTGTATATAATATTTGGTTCTACAAATCCGAGTTTTTGAACTAAAATCTGAAGGGTAGAAATTTGAATATTTTCAGTGATGGAAGCAAGTGGAGGGGAGCCATGGAGGCGCCGTGAGGGGCCGCCCGCGCCGTGTCCTCGATCATGACCGCACGCTGTCGCCTTGAACTCAACGTAGACTGATCTTATACTTGTACAAATTACCTGACATCTCTAGACCACATTATAACTAGAAATAAAATTTTGTTTAGAAGAAATTGGAAAGTTTGATTTTATTCGAGTAAACGTTGATTTATCAAACTATTAGATTATAATTCTAGTATGTAAAGGTTTTATAATTATTGGATAAAGTTGTTGGCGCGAAAACTACACACTTTACCACGTGCGCGCGCAGAATGTGGTCAACATGGGAGGGGTTCCGTATTGATTGAATATACGGCGCAATCCCCTTCACCCTCGACCCGCTTGAAAGGTGGGAAACTGAAATATTGTACTGCGTAAACTTTTATACATCTTGTTATGTCTAGACCGGAATTGATTAACTTTCATGCGATTGGGAAACGACGAATAAATATCATTTGAATAGAGTACACAGGAATTTTAATTCAGATTTTTCTACATTTTGTTTATTACATTTTATGACCATAAAACATTGATTTACAAAAATATGGTTACGGATACACGTCAATTTTCGCGATGGGTACAATAACCTTTTATTTGGTGTAATATGATTCAAGTTTGAAGGCCGTCAACGTGCTAAACTAATGAGTTAACTAAATAATAAATACGTTCTCATTACTTAATAACTAAAAATAAAGTAATAGTAAATCGAATAAAGTCTATGCATAATGTCCTCAAACAAAGGACATTTGATCTGCAGTTAAAATTTAAAAACGAGGCAAAAAGCATCTTTACAATTTCCGAAAAATGCTTCCGGAACTAGAGGGAAATTCTGTTTCTGTTGCAAAGCGATCCAAAGTTAAATGAAATTATCAGTCCAGAGAGGAATTACAATATCGATTCGAAATGTATGACATGGCGCGCAATTACTGATCAGTAAAATTGTTAATTAGGGCTTAGGTTAATTTAGAATTTTTTGGCACATTCATATTTATTTTTTAAACATTTTAATGGCCTTCAGTGACAATTAATCGAATGATAAATTTGTTTGCTTAAATTAAGGAAGAAAATTTGACTTTGAACACTAGCTGCAGTTAATATTAGGGGAGTGTTACCGGCTGACGGAATGAAAAACAGGTGTATGCTTGTGTGCCGAGTTTGTATAGAAAAGTACGCACACAGAAAAAGATAGAAAGGCACGCACACTTGTGATGAGTTGCAGCTAGCCACCGGGCCCTTTGGAGAATGCATTTACCACAGAGAAGAGGGAACAGCCTCGTATTGTCAATTGCTGGAGCCATTAACTTCTTTGACGATAAAAAAATAATATCCTTTTTATCGATTTATATATTCGATAAAAAGGATATTATCTTAGAAAATACCGTAAGCTAAGTTTGCTTTGTGATTATAAAAAATTTGACGACACCTTAAATTCTGAACTTAGGTATACCTATGGTATTTAATAGGTATTTTCGTAATTTTATGTGTTCACGAATCTTTTTGTTAACACATTCTTCTAAATATCTGTTATCACAACGATCATGAATTGTACAACGCTGCGTATGTTCCTGCTACATTTATTACTCTACGGCTTTTTCATACTACTACAATCTTACGATATTGCATGTACACTTACTATGCACTACTACATAGACGCGTTGCACTCATTGTTAAGCGTTTTGAAATTCTCGCTTGAAACTGGCCGTGGGAACGATCCCTAGTTCATAAACAGTATACCGATTTAATATCCAAAGAGTTATTAGTTCTAATCACGATTACAGATTTTTATCACAAAATATATTTTGTGTATTTAAATATTTTTTTTACAAATAAATTTTGAGCTGTCTTTACATAATTCTTAATTATAGTCAATATAATTCAAGCAATTACGATATAATACCGAGAATACGCTTTTGTTATTGTTAACATGAGTATTTAGTTTAATATTACAATTCGAATACCGGCAATTATTACGAGAAATGTCTTAACTCATAAAATGAGATATACTATTCCGTACCTACCGACTTGCGATGATAGTAAGTTCATTGACGGTGAATTGGCGCCGTTTAGTACACCTACATATTGAAAATATTTAAACTCTATATAAATATTTTAGTATTCTCCATTCCAATTATAATAAGTACCCATTTATTTATTTAGTTTCTCAACAAATAGGTTTAGCACCTTCACTGTTTTTATACAAAAACACCAAAATAACTTCGTAAATAATAATACCTACGCAAATACTTTATCTTTCTTGCACAACTTATCAATGAACGGGATAGAAAGAGACAAAATATGTAACAAATCGTCCGTTACAATTTTTACTTTATAAATTATAATGTGGATTATGTTCATACTGTTGTTTTCACAGAATTAGAAATGGAATGAATCCCGTACGTGTATCTATTATTCTTTAAAATCCATAAACCCGGAATTAGGTACGGTTAATGAGTTTTCTGTTTTTGGTGTAAAGCAACTTGTCAAACAATAGGAACGTAATAACACTAAATGATTTCCCGCCACTAGGTCAATTATTGTAATTTTATAAATAAAGTTTAGTTCTTTCATGTTTATAAAACGTAAGATATTTGACAAAAACCATAAAGATTATGTATGAAAAGGTGTAAATTGGAACATTTTGTTCAATGACATTAAAAAGAGCGGGACATCACACTTACATTCTTGTCATGTATTATTTACTCACATATTCTTAATAGTATAGCTTTAAAACGTTACTTACCGAATATTTATTAACATAAATATCCTTATGCTCTACAGAATAATCCTGAATTTCACACATTTACGTTTTTAGCGTCATGAACTTGACAAATATACACCACTCACTCCATAGGCTACTATGTTTTACTTCACTAGTATGTGAAAAGGTACACAAAGAATCAGTTCCATTGCTATTGGACATTTGGTACCACGTGACCGCGACACGACTTAATCTATTGGTTCAAATTTTACCACAGCATGACGTCGGGTGTCAAATCACTACCTTTTAAACTAGTTTTGATAAGAAACAGTTAATCATGGAGTTTTTATGTGATAATATATATGAAAATAATTTACAAAAAAAAATATTTTATTATTGTTGACTTAAATACGAGTCTCTTTTTCCTTAGTCACGCTATTCTCGATTCCAAATTGTCGTGTCACTTCAACAACATGGCGGTTTGTTTACACCGGCATGAAGAGACGAGAAGAGTTTTAAATTTTTATGTATGTAAAATCAAGAAATTAAACATTCTAACAGAATATTTTTATATTAATGAACAATTTTATTAAGAGAAAACGCATATATTAGACATTATGTTTACGTTATCGACAAAAACACGGTACAATAATATGAGAACTATTTATAGAGCCATCTAGTTTCAAGGCGCAAAAACCTAACACTATAATAATGGGCGGTAAAACACAAAATGTCATTTACATTTTATTCAATATTAAGCAACAACGTATTTTCGAATATGAGTAACATTTTAGTCAATATATCATTTAAAAACTACATTTTAAAGATACCGTACACAAAAATGATAATAATGAAATGAAAAATCATATTTAAATAATTAACGCCGCCTGTAGGCATTGGCCATAATAATATTAACATCATTTATAGTAAAGATAGAGTCGATCAAAAATAATGTAAGAATAAGAAAAACGAATGTCATGTCAAAAAGTAACTATAGAGATAATAATTAAAAATTACTAAGAAATAATGAATGTAATAAATAAGAAACTAACAAGCGGATTTAAGGCATATCAATAACAAAGAAATTAAAACTTTGATAATTTGATATTCCTTTGCTTTTTGTATAATTCATAAGTACCTAATCGTTTAATGTTTTTATTGTACAAGTGATTCTCCTTAAAATTTGCAATATTATTGCCATCCTGCGCGACGAACTTAGTTTCTTTAGAAATAACGTTTATTTTGAAAGTAGTTGTAAATCCACTGTTTGAAGAGGAACATGTAGGCATAGATGGCAAAACTTTGGGTTTGGGTATCTGTTTTTTAGGTTTTTTCTTCTCAGGTGAATCTTCATTAAGGTAAACACTTTCTTCAAGATAGTTAGATGGCATTTTTCTTCTGACATCTTGAACCACAAACTGACTTGTGGAAATTACTTTGGGTTTCTTCTTTACTTGCATTTCTGGTTTATCATTGAGCTGATTGATGATAGATATAGGTAATCGGGGTATTGTTGTTCTACCGAAGTTTGGCTTTTGGACCTTAAAAATAAAATCAAATGCAACTCATATTACATTAGAGCTAAATTAATTTGTACAAATAGTAATAACATAAAATTTGATGATATACTCTTTCAACTGATCTTTATATTTGTTACTTACCTTCGATGAATCAATTTCGTCCTCGTCTCTTTCTTTGCGTTTTTTACTTTTCTTGATCACCATAATCCCCACTGCAAACAAAAGATTTGTAAGGACTATTATCTGTACCAACTAACTCTAATTTATAACACTAATGTTATAAAGGTTGTGTTCACTTTTTATTATAATATTTTTCATGTTTATTACAAAAACCCTTGCTCCTTTCCTAAAATGACTACAATTTTTATATTACCTTCAGTTTCTTCATTGTTATCTGATATTTTCTTCTTTTTGTGTTTATTACCAATATATTGTAATGTACCTAAAAAAATAAATAACAGCAGAGTAATATTATTTATTAAGTTCCTAATGAGTTTTGTTACTTTTCATATATATGCATTTTTAAAATTACGAATTACCTCCTGTTAGGATTTCTTCAGCTTGGTCTGATCTTTTCCGTTTTTTGCTAACTCTAACCAAATCATCATAATTATGTGAATCTAAAAAAACAATTAAATTTGAAAACACTACTATAATAAGAACACATAGCACTTAGTATGTAATCATGTTAAAATATTTTTACCAATTTATGACAAATTTATCTATTCTTAATTGCTCTAATGCGATATTTTTTAAATAGGCCCTTATACAACTTCTATTAAATATTATTTATAAAATGACACTTGCCTACAGCATTTCCTAGTTCTTGCAAACTTGATAATTTTTCAATGTTCTTGCTAATGGTATTGCCTGTAAATTGCTTAATTGAGCTATTTCCAGCATCTGGTAAGAGAATCAAATTCGAAACTGTTATGTATTCAATTTATCTACAGAAATAACTAAATAGTTTTAGAATAGGCATGCAACTACTCACAATAATTTTAATGCATAAATGAATAAATAAACAATTTAGTTAATCAATAA
>JAOSYY010000010.1:11716041-11739200 GCA_025727935.1 Hebomoia glaucippe
ATAGGCATTAATTATGAGTATATATATATTAGACTTGATGAATTAAATGTTTGTTGTTCCGTATTGTATTCCCCAGTGAATGTGATTTTAACATTAATTAAGCTCTATTAATTTTATAAAAAATTAATAATTTCATAAGATTTTTAAATAAGAGAAGTTAAAAAATGAAGAGTGAAAATCTTCTAATGTAACAATTGAAAACTTTAACAAATAGACAATTTGACAGTAACCTTTTGTCTTTAATTACTAAAGTAATACCATGCTTTCCAGAGTTGTCAATCTTTCATAATTTCTTTTTATTTAAAATGTTTCGAATAATTATGTATTTTTTTAACAATACCTTCAGTATCAGTTTGAGGTACTGACTGACTTTTCTTTTTATCACTTTTAGATGTCTTCACACTTGATATGCTGACATCCTGTTCTTTACTGATTACTGCGTCTAGTGATTCACCTAAAATACAAAAATAAAAATCGCTCAACTAGTCTAAAATCTAAAATATCACAGAATAAAATTATAATTGAATAGTAAATATATCATATGAATACCTTCAGAAATATTACTTTGTGACATGGATAAGTATCTTTTTTTCTTTTTATCACTTTTATCTGTCTTCACACTTGATATGCTGACATCCTGTTCTTTAGTGATTACTGCGTCTAGTGATTCACCTAAAAAACAAAAATAAAAATTGCTCAACTAGTCTAAAATCTAAAATATCACAGAATAAAATTATAATTGAATAGTAAATATATCCTATGAATACCTTCAGGAATATTACTTTGTGAAATTGATAAGCATCTTTTTTTCTTTCTATCACTTTTAGGTGTCTTCACACTTGATATGCTGACATCCTGTTCTTTAGTGATTACTGCGTCTAGTGATTCACCTAAAAAACAAAAATAAAAATTGCTCAACTAGTCTAAAATCTAAAATATCACAGAATAAAATTATAATTGAATAGTAAATATATCCTATGAATACCTTCAGGAATATTACTTTGTGAAATTGATAAGCATCTTTTTTTCTTTCTATCACTTTTAGGTGTCTTCACACTTGATATGCTGACATCCTGTTCTTCAGTGTTTACTGTGTCTAGTAATTTACCTAAAATACAAAAATAAAAATGGCTCAACTAGTCTAAAATATCATAGAATAAAATGATAAGTGAATAGTAAATATATCCTATGAATACCTTCAGGAATATTACTTTGTGAAATTGATAAGTGTCTTTTTTTCTTTTTATCACTTTTGGGTGTCTTCACACTTAATATGCTGACATCCTGTTCTTCAGTGATTACTGCGTCTAGTAATTCACCTAAAATAAAAAGTAAATAGTACATAAATCCTTTGAATACTTACAAAAATTATTACTTTGTGACATTAATCATGACATTTGCTTTTCTTCTTTTTATCACTTTTATTGAGTTTTCTCAGGTGTAATAATATCTTGTTTCTAAATATTTTTGCCCAGATTTAATAAAGAATAATGAAAACAAATTACAGAACAAAGTAAAAAGGACAGTTTTATACAATAGGAAGGCAAATGAGGCTATCGTTCACCTATAGTAAGCAATTCTTATCGCTTATGGACACCTCCAAAACCAGTACATCTAGGAGACGTGTTGTCAACCTTTTAGTAATAATAAATCAAGTTTCCTTTCGACATACTGCTGTCGGCATTATGTATTTTTTTTTCGAGTATTCGGATATTAATAGTTTGTATACAAAATGGTCTGACTGTCCATCTGGCAAATGTATAAAATTGCTTTTAAATAATTTAAAAACACGGGCGCTAGAAGTAGGATTGTATGTGTAGTATGAAATATCAGAATAACTTAACATACCTTCAATATTGTCTATTTGCTTTACAGGCAACTGCTTCTTCTTCTTTTTATCACTTTTCGGAGTTTTTATAAGAGATACACGGTTATCACTTTCTTTGATGTTTTCTGATGATCCACCTAAAAAAGAAAATATATTTAGGTTAAAAAAAAAAATGGGAAGAATTTGTTTTATTGATTTGTTGTTTTTTTACCAGGCAACTTATTTAGGTCATTTTTGTACAATGTTTTAATGATCATATACCTTCAATAATGTCTACATGGATTTCAGGAAAGTGATTCTTCTTCTTTTTATCACTTATAGGCGTTTTCACCAATACACTGTGATCTTTTTCAGCAATATTTTCTGATTGTCAATGTAAAGATAAAAACAATGTAAATAATATGAGGAAGTTGTTCTACTAAAATACCACTCTGTCAATCAATTAGCGCAGGTCAACTATGCATAGAAAGGTTCGTGAGTTTTAATATAAGTTTTAAATTAGCTGCAGGCATTTAAATTTTAATACCTTCAAGATTGTTTACTTGGATTACAAGCAACTGCTTCTTCTTTTTCTCGCTTATCGGAGTTTTCGCAAGTGTTATACTGTTATTTTTTTCTTTGAGATTTTCCGATAGCTCATCTAAAAATTAAAATGAAATATAATTAAGTACTTAAGGTGTTGTTCTGTTCAAATATAAAGTATTTTTTAGGCAAGAAAATAAAAGATTTTATTTAAAAATGCTGCTTAATGATAATTCAGAAAATTAAAATGGTGTCCCGCTTTAGTAGCACCAACCGCCTCCAGGAACTTATCTAGCTTGACTTTGAAGAGTCTGAACTGTTATTTATTGAAAAACACCAAAACAGGGAATAGCAAGCTCCAACAGTTAAAGTTCAGAAAGTCAACTGAATCAAGTTTAGATGTAAATTGTGGTATACACCTTTTTTCTAAAATATAGCTTAATTCAAAATATCTAAATACCTTCAGGCGCCTCTAATTGTAGTTCAGAGAACTGTTTTTTTATCTTCTTTTCACTTTTTGGAGTTTTCAAGTTCGATGTGTTTTTATCTTGTTCCTTGGTAATACTTGTATCAATGGATTCATCTATAAAGTTTTAGAAATCAGAGTGTTATACTAGGTAAAATAAATAAATTGAATAATTACAAATTTAATTTCACAATTAAAACAAAATAATTTCAAACATACTTTTAACAATGGCAATTTGAGATTCAGAAAGCATCATCTGTTTCTTGTCATTTTTAGGAGTTTTCTTGTTTGATGAATTACAAATTCACCTACGCATTTAATTCTCGAACATACCTTATAGCTCTCTACTTGAATATTACAGTTTTTTAGGAAAAAATGTTAGAAGAGCCTATATATGTACACAACTACATTTATTAATAATGTTTGTTTTATCAAATTATTCAAAAAGATATAATACCTGAATGTGTTGAATTGGTGGGTTGTAATTTTTCAGACCACTTTTCCTTTTTTTTTTTGTCACTACTAGGCGTTTTTACTTTGGATATGTTGCAATCCTGTTCTTTTATAACCTTTTCTTCTGTTGGTGTATCAGACTCTGAAAACATGTTGTATAATATATCTACTTAATAATAACTTCAACTGTATTATGTATAACATTATTTAAAATGAAAAAAACATTTGTTTCTCAAAAAATAATTTTTGTTATATTATAATAGTAATTTCGAAATAAACCAAACCTCAATTTGTCGTACATATATTGTGATAAAGTCTGTATAGAAAACACATATTTACTATTATTGAGTAGCTTTGTTTTATGTGGATAGTAAAGGAACGAGTGTTTGCTAAACATTAGTTGCTATTCTTCTGTGGAAAATTGGTTCGTTTATAATATACCTGCAATACTTATTACGTCAATTATTTCAGACTCTGGCAGTCTCTGCTTCTTTTTTTGTTCACTTTTAGGAGTTTTAATTTGGGATTTGCCGTGTGTCTCACTTATCTCCTGAGGTGCTAGCTCTGAAATTAAATATTTCAAGATAGATTACTCATTTGTTTAAATATTAATGCAACAAATATAAAATAATATGTTTATATATGACACCTGTTTTAACTAGAAAAGAAGCTTAATTTTAGTACAACATGTAATTCCCCATGGTACATATAACTTTTTGTTATATGCAGAATGTCTAAAAACAATATATGAAATCTATCTTTTTTTCATTTTACAATGAGGGAAAAAGTTTGTCAAAAAGAGATATTAAGATTTTATAATTTATGAGAATTTTTCATCTTCTTATTTTTCTTTTTTAAAATTTTAATTGAATTCATGTCTATATACCATCCTTTAATGAATAAAATAATCATATATTTAAGACTTATGCAACAAAGACTTACCATCATCACCAGACACATAATATAATGCTTTATCTCCTGTGTTCTCAATAGATGATTTTAAGTTTCCTTTTGTGTCTGTGAAGAACATTAAACTGCCACTTGCTTCGTCCTCTTCTCGAACAACAAATGTACAATGTTTATTAGTAAACAATATATTATAGTGTATATCAATGAGTATTAATATAATTATTATGATCCTTATTTTCATCAAATTCACTTTTTTAATTGGGGGTAAAGAAAAAGATTTGCTTATTTTTATAATATTAAATTTATGTAATAAATACCTACCATTTTTATTAAAGATAATGTTCGTCTTAGCTTCGCTTTGTGTTACAGAAATTTCACGTTTGTCGTTAATCTTGCACACATCATTAGAATTAGAGTTACTGTCATCAGATATAAGCAAACGTAAGTCAATGGAAATAGATGTTGAACTGTCTTCGCTTTCTTTGTCTGAAAATGATGTTTTTGATGCATTTTCTTTTTTAGCTAAATTTGCATTTCTTATCTCATGTGTAGATACAGTGTTATTAATCTCCACTTTTTTTTTATTAGTTGTGTTAGCGGATTTAACTTGAGTAAGATTAAGTTCATCAATGATAGTTCTTTTCTTTTTCTTTTTTTTCTCTAAGTTTAGGGATGTGTCAAACTTATTCTTGTCTGTATTCAAATTGTTCAAAATATAATCATAATTATTAATGATATTATTTGTGTCACTATCAGAGGATGAAGTTTCAATGTTATTTGAAGTTTCTAAGGGAGCTTCAGTATTAACAAGTTCTTTAGGTGTGTCAACACCTTTTGATTTGATAGGTATAAAGTCCATTTTGATATTATTATCATTTTCAGGAGATTCTTGGTGCATGATAATTGAAGTGGCAACTGGATCATTTCCTTGTGAACTTTCATTATGCACAGCTGTAACTTCCTTCTCATTCAGGATAATTTCGTTACATAATGGTTCAAAATTTGTTTCTTCACTACACTTTGTTTTACCTTCATCTATAATGCTAGTATCATGGCTAGAATCTAATCTCATTCTATTAATCTTCTTCTGTTTTTTGGGAGTTTCATCAGATTCGGAAGAATCTGACATTTGTTGAATCTTTTTCTTTTTGGAATCATTTAAGTTATGGCGTGACTTAAAGATTTCTCGTGATGCTTTTTTTTGTTCTTTGATCATACGGTCATTATATTTTTTCTTTGATTTTGTGGTCAATTTTAATTCATTATCACTCATTGATAAATCGTTATCTGTTCCGTCTAATAACTGATGGTCGTCTTCATCTGAACTGACGACGAAGGAATCTTTTTCGTAATCAGAGTCATTTGATAATTCAGCTTCTGATGTTAGTGTTTCACCTTTATCAATAATTTCATTTTGTTTAGCATATTCTAGCTCTTCTTCATCTTGACTATCGCCGGATTCGTAATCATCACCCGCATCACTGGCTTCGTCATTTACAAAGTCATTTCTTGCCCTCAATGTTTCATTTTCACTAGATTCTTTGTTTACCATTTCGTCATCACTAGATTCATCACTGTCTAAAATTTTCTTTGACTTATTATTAGTTTTGTTATCTTTGTTAGATTTATTAATGACTGATTCATTTGTTAAGGTTGATAGGTTATTTATTGTAGTGTCATGATTATTATCATTGTCATTCTTATCATTCGAGAACTCATTGTCCTTTGTATCACATTGTTTCTCTTTATTATCCTTTAAAGTTGTCTCTGTAATGAAAGAAGTTTTGCTAATATCTTTTATGTTACCATCAGATTTTATTATTGATGTGTTAGCAAGTGCTAACTTATGAAATGTTTTTTGTTGCAATGGTGTACTAGTTGAACATGTTAGTGATATATTTTTCTGTTCAGGTTCATTACTTTGAGTTACATCTAAATCACCGTAAGATGTTGATGAAAATTTGTCATTTGATGGTAGTGGACTTTTCACCAAATTATTTTTTTCCGTTAACGACGCATCTTTGATTTGAGATATTATCAAAGTACTTTTATTATCTGTATTATCCAAAGCATGGGATAAAGAAGACTTTCTCGATTTAGCAGGAAAGCTGTCTTGTTGTGGGATGCTTTGATTTTTTGAAACATTTAGTGAGGTTTCTTTTTCTTCTGACTTTGTAACCAGGCTTTCTGGTATAGTTTGATCTATGTCCATAGGTTCAGAGCTATCATTTAATAATTTTTCATCCTTTTCATTTAAATTATTACTATTATTTGCAATAGATTGTTGTTCAATGTTTTCTTTGCTTAATGGGCAGACTACAGGTATTACAGGTACACATTGATCTTCAGCATTTTGACTTGGGTGTAAAACTTTGTCGTAATTTATATCAGCATCTTCAATGATTATTTCAGGTTTTGAATTTTCATTCGGTGCTTGAGCAAAAAGCTTTTCACTGGATATGTTTTTATCGTCTTTTGAATCATTTTTACTGTTTGATCCTACATCCATATCAAATCTTTTTAAAATAACTACAACATCATTGAGGTTTTTAGATGAATTGGAATTGTTGTCCATATTTAAATCTGGTGATTGGTTTATATTTACTTTAGAATGGTCATCACAAGTTGTATATATTGTTGACCAAGACTTTGTCCTTGGTATATTTCTTTTTTTGGTTTCAAGAATTGATGTTGAATTATTTAGAATGCTTTTCATTGAATATTTATCAAGCTCTATATTATTAATTAGGTCAACTGAACATTCAGAGAGTTTAAAATTTTTGTTCTTTGTTTTCCCAGGTGATATATTTTCCTTTTGTTTATCTGGTGACACACTAATTGATCTTAAAGGTTCTTTTTGTTTATGGCCAATATTATTTTCTTCACTATTAGAGTCAACATTTTCATTGTCAATTTGTTTTGATTCTTCTACTTGAACAATTACTTGCAGCTTATCTTTGTTACTCATTGGACTAATTAAATCAATCTGAGAAATATCTTTAGATTCTATCTGAGTCATAGATTTCTTTGCTGCACTTTCTGGTTCTTCCACTATGATTTCAGGAATTGGAGGTGTTGATTTAATTACAGCATCAACTGCAAAAAAAAGGAACCCTTAATCATCAATAATTCTTTTTAAACAATACCTAGCTAATAATATGGTCATAATTTTTTTTCATGAAGAGAATAGAAAGGTTGCTGGCAACCAGTATGCTCACCACAGCTGATAAAATCCAAATTTACACTTTCATTAACCAATAAGAGTTAACAGACATCAATAGGTCAATAGATCTATTTATTCTGATTTTATATTTACCTTTATCAAGACTGGAATTTGAATCTTTTCTTGTTCTTCGTGTTTGTCGAGTTGGTGTGGATGCAGCCTCAGTGTCACTGCCTATAAATTAATTAATAAAGCCAATTAAATAATTGATTACTGCATAACAAATAATTTCAATTTTTCAATTAAATATTATCATAATTTTTGTATTCAACATCATTGAAATAATTAAACTTATCAAATATCATGCAATTATAAGAAGTAATAGGACTTGGCAATCAAGTCAATGTTGTAACCAAAAATGTGGTGTGCACAAAGTTGTTTATAAGAATAAATAATTTATTAAAGCAAAAAGTATACAACCTCACAATACACACCTAAATAAGAATTTCTTCTTGTTACTCTTTTTGCCCTGGGAGTGTCACCAGCCACCCCAGCAGCGTCAGAGACAGAGCTTGTGTTTGATTTTATTCTTGCACTCCGCCTTGCTGGAGTTACAGGTTTTTCTTCAATAACTTCTAGAGGATCTTTAGCTGTCTTTTTTGTACCTTTTTTTGGCGTAGCTTTTTGGGGTGTTACAGCTATAACATAAAACCTTTATTAATTTAAAAATATGTATAAAAGTAAATAAACCAAAAAACCTAATTCTGTTATTTTCATTAATAATTTTTAACATCTTTACAAATATTTTATTTGTTTTTCTTCCAGATTTTAATCTAAAATTAGTCTGAGTACATAAATTCTTTAAAAATTATGAGAAACAAAATAGAAAATGTTGATTTTGTATTTTGTTTCTATTACATGGGTGAATAATACTGGTGGTAAGATATAACTTTTAATTCTTACACATTTCATCAATCAGCTCAAGCTGCTGCTTTGGTTGCCTTCCTCTTTTTCTAGTAGGTGTGTTAGGTGTTAATACCTTTTCTTCTGACTGCTCAACAGACATTTTTTGACGCAGGCGTGTCACTGGAGCTATAATAGTATAATGAAATATATTTAAAAATTCTATTAATATTCATTCACATAGACATGATTACTCCATTCATAGCTCTGATAAAAATAATTAATAGTTAGAATTAGGAGTCGTAATTTAAAGGTAAGTATTAAAACTCACAATAAGTACATAAATATTGTACTAGTACAGAAAAATAGGAAAAGTCATAAAATTTAACAATTTTTTAATGCACCTAAGGGTTCGGAAATAATGAAGGTTCTTTATCCAATTCCTGCAGTAAAATACAAGTTTGATGGCGCATGTTACGATTGTGCAATAAATGACAAAAAACATGCAGGAGGTGAATTAAAATACTAATAGAATTCCAATGAAATATAACTATTACTAATTATTAGTGACAGGCGAAGTCGAAATATCGAATAAACTCGACAAAAAATTAAATGAAAAGGGCACATGCTTTATTCGTAGCATGCTTCATTATTTATTTTATATAATATTAGCCTCACATACCTTTACTATTACTATCCCCCTCCATCTTTGTATGAAATATATATTCTAAATAGTTTAAACATGAACCGCAGAGAAAACACGTGTAACGAAATAACCGATTCACATTTGATACGTGAGGTTGAAAGAACAGCTGTTAAGACGCCGCGCAATGTCAATTCAAAAGCGACGCAATTTGTGTGTTCAGACTTCAGTTTGATAAATGGCAACACTCTTAACTTCCGCTCGTATCATCGACAAAATATCATAATGTTTTTATCATTCCTCGCAAAGATTTATTCTTTGAGTACTTATTGTTGGTTTACTTAAAAGTATCTGTATGTAATATATGTTTAAACTAATTATAAATAGTGTCGATTCTTGATAATTACATCAATGCGGAATAAAAACAATCGTGCTTCAATCTGTATAAAGATGTTCTAACACACAAAACAGAACTTGCTAACCTAGGTTTAAGAATCGCTACTTAAAAATCAGATTTTATTTTTTTAACACTTTAACAAATGTTAATAGGGAAGGTCATCAAGAAAAAAAGTTATCAGAAGTCGTAAGTAAATATGAGATATATCTCTTTCTATGTAAACTGGTCACTTAATATCTTCATTAAAATCAACGTTATATTACGTTATTTCAAACATAATACGTATTCGTTGTGTATTTTTATCTTGATCTTCATATGCATTCGAATTAAGTGCAATTTTATTATCATGATATATACTGTTGACTATTAGCTGTTATAGTATTGACTTTATATTTAAAATATGGAATTAATGCTCTTTTTAGGTTTTTTATTTTATTTTTAACGGCCATTAATAGATGGAAACGTCGGGAAGTGCTGTTTAGTAGCGCGAGAATAATAAATGGTCGGATACACATAATTGAATAATTATGTCATGTAGCAGGATATCATAGATATAGGATACCTAATCAAGTGAATCTTAGCCCGTCTGCAGATGAATGATAATATATAAAAAAGCAGATCTCTGTAAACTCCCATACGGTTGAATTATTTTCAATATAGGCAATATTTTCGTAGTTTTTTTAGATTTGCGTACCTGTGCGAAGGTATTTAAAATAAGAAAATAGTAATAATTCACATATTCGCTTAATTCAATAGAATAAAGGTAGATTAGTGAATAATAAATCTATTTGTAATGTTTCAAAGGTCTGTAATAGAGGAATGTGTGTCCCGCATTAGGGTTAAATGGGCCCTCACTTAAAAAGACATCAAGGGTACAGAAATAGCATTATATCTTCCTGATGACCCTCGACACTACAGCTGAAATTACGGGCAAAGATGTTAGTCTCATTTCTCTCTCTCTCCATATGGTCAATGTACAAAGGTTAGATAGCAGAATGTTGTTTCACGTCACTGATAATAATATTTTAAAATGGTTCCTTCTTATGTAACGTAGATAATTAATTACTTTGGCCTGTTATAGTTAGTGCTTTTAAATCTATACTAATTTTATAACACTGTTTATTTCTTTGTTTGATTGAACGCGCTTATCTCAGGAAGTAATGGTTAGAATTGACATTGTTTCAGTGTTCGGTAGCTCATGTAAAAAATTATGCTATGACCAATAGGAGGCAAGTATCTATGATTAAATGTTGAAAAAATTTAACAAAAAAAATCTGCCTTCAGAAACAAACTATACCAAAACCAATTAATAGATGCTAAAAAGTAAAAAGTAAAATTGTCGTTGGAGTAGTTTTCTTTTTTAAATTTTTAGTGAATCTGTAGTACACTAACTAATTGGTCTGAATATGACATTGCGGCTTAAATGAAATAACGAAATTAGGGAAAACGCCTATCTCAAGAGAGGAAATCTACTTCGAGGACAATTTGAAAAGAGACTTGCGAAAATGTGCCAACATGAAAAAGTTTAGTACAGGGAAAGTAGTCGTATCGAAAAACATAATCACCGCTTCAGCTTGACCAACGATTTTGTATCGAATGAGACAGAGGTGCTATGTGCCCACTCACGCAGCGTGATTCATGATCGTGAAATATCCTGATCGACCATAAAAGATTCCGCCGCTCCTTCAAATCTTAGGAGCACCTTAGGAGTTCCGCTACTTTGTTATGGATCCCATAATCAGAGGTTAACCAAACTCTCATCAAACTACTCTTGAAGTACATATTTTCCAATAAAGAAAGAATCATCGAAATAGGTTGGCGTGATATAGAGTTATTCGTCCATTTGTCACGCACATATTTCATGCAAATTTAAGACTAATATGGATACATCACATCAATAAATAATCATCAAAATCAATTCACGCAGTCGAAAGTTCAGAAGTTATGAACATAGAAACAAACCAGAAGAATTGAAAACCGCCTCCTTTTTGAAGTCGGTTGAAAATGGGTAAAATTGACCCCATTGAATAAGCTAAGTGAACGGATGCAACGAATATCTATAACGTAATTGTTGTTTTTAAAAAGTAATTATACAGCGAATGCGATGGAATATGTCCTGTATTTCACGGTTGGCTCACTAAAAATTTTTTAACGGTTATCAAATTTGTATATTAAGTTATGTGACGTAGGTGAAGTTGCGTGGGGTTTCAGCTAGTATGAGTTATATCCTTATTGTAGCTACAAATTGTATTTTTAATAATTTATATATCTGTACTTAAGGTTTTTAACCGTTGTTCCTAAATGAAAACTCTATGTGCTATATGTACGAGAATTGTTCATCCAATTACAGGACAACTTTGTATAGTTGTTATTGTTCATATCTAGATTTTGGATCTATATTAGTATGATACTACAAGAAAACAATAACAAAACAGACTTTGTATAAAATTGGTAGGAAAATCATTTCCGTGAAGCAAATGTTGGTTTTTCCATGGAATGGTGACAAAAGCCACGAGGTTTGCAGCCCACGGAGATTCAAGTATGAAATCGTATAACAAAATACGACCGGAAGTTTTGTCCCTGTTCACGTCACTGACTATTGTATTGAGTTTTATTGTGCACCACCGAATTGTTTGGAATATAAAGAATAGAATGAAGATAGACAAATATGTTAAGCAAACGTTGAATTACACAATCTTACTTAAAATGCTACTGAAATTGTAGATTTATGTAATTTAGGATTAATTTTTTACCTTAATATTTGTTATTAATATGAATAAGAGACTTAAGATAGTTTAGTAGCTTTTACTGCTACATGTCTTCGGTTTTTATTATCAATAATCATTTTAAGATTTGTCCATCATCTTTTAATCAAAATAAGATATATTTAATATGGTTCAAATAAAGAGGATGTATTCTATTGAAAAAATAAATATTTATTTATATTTGGAAGAATTATGTAATGTGTTATGAATATACCTACATAAAGCACATTTTTGTGGGCATTTCGGCCAGCAGTTTGACAAGTGCAAACTGCAAAGACATAAACGGTCAACATAGTGTTATTATCCGAGGAATTCTCTTTGTTGTGTAAGCGAATAGCGGTGGGCGATGCGCCGTACCATGAAATTACACCAGACTCCAGCTAATAGATGTGATAATTTACGAGTGACAATGACAGTGTTGTAATATTTTAATTTATATATTATGGTAATCTGTACGAAGGAAGAATTATTACTAAATAATAAATGATTATTCATTCTTCATTGGTAAAAGCATTTTTTATTTTTAAACCTAGTAAAAGACATGATAATAGAAATTTTTGACGATTTTATTTGATTTTTATCTATCTAGACTACAATTAGTTGAAAACAACATTAGTAGTAGTAGTATTAGTTATATTTATTATTTTGTCTGTTTCATGGCATGTTATGTTCTCTTAATTTATTGTGTATAATTTAAAATATAATAACTTATAAAATGTACACGCAAGATGAAAAACGCAGATTTTTTAATATTCCAGTTAATCAAAGACATAATATACACATATATTACCTTCATAATTATTATATATACAAATAACTTAACTTAGAAACTTACTAGTTACAATGTAGAACTGTGTATCTTCTTATCCTTGAGGACGGAAGCTAGATGTCTACATCGCATTACCTTTCTTGCTTGTATCTACATAGCGAAATGATACTTTGCATATTGGGGTAATAATAATAGTAATAAATAAGGAGAGTTAACTTTTTTATTACATTATTGATAAAAGGAAAAGTCTTATTATGAGTCTTTTCGCAATTATATGACAAAATCCCGGAGTTACGAACGCTACACGTGTAACGAATTCTATGGCTATGTAGACTATTATATACTTCCATACATAATATCTGTTGTCACTAGTGAGATATCTATCTTATATTCACTTCGTGAAGTGAAATTTTTTTGATATTTATTTTTGTGCCATGAGCATAAAGTTCATTTGGTGATAATATCTAGCCACAATAATTATTTAAAGATGCGGTGAGCGATGTTTTTTTTTGCTTTCGTGCATTCGAGAATACATCCACTCAAGTTTAAACGCGTTTTACAGGACTCGCAATCTTCGATCAATCACGAACTTCACAGGTTTCCGAATGAACGACGGTTTGAGAAGCGAACGGAATTTAGATAAACTTATTACTTACATTTCATGCTCAAAAATGACAGATGCATTAAGAACTTGTTTATTTAACCTCTCAACTGTGTCGCGTCCGCTCAGCGGACTCTGCAGTTTTTCGTTACCTGTGTCAAGTCCGCTCAGAGGACTTGACGTAGAGGTGTAGTTAGAGACTGTTTTATTGTTAATAAATGTATGGTTCTCTATAGTCGTTATTAAAAATCGAATAAAACTGAACAGGTTGTCTCTATCAAAAAAACGAACTATCGTTGATATAATCCATAATTCTAAATTCTAAATCTAGACTAAAAAAATACCCCTTCTGTGTAAAGTCCGCTCAGAGGACGACACACTAAAGGACAAGTGTCATTTTGATGTGTCACTAACGAGAGGTTAATTTATAAAATAAATAAGTTTGTATAAGCAAGTAGGAATCAAATCCGAAGTTTGTCGGTTTAGCTTGGGTACTTAATTGACCGATAAGCCTTTCAATCCCTATCCCAAATCCTATTTGATGCAATAATATTTCGTAGACATTCCAAATTTGAAGTAGTTATAATTTATATTTAAATTTGTAGTTAGAATCTATGCAGAAAACTAAATCTCATATAAAAATTAGATTGTACCACGTCTTCGCTAGCGTTATGAGTTTTCAGGGATAAAGAGTAGTCTATAAACGTAGCCATGCTTCCTCTATCTTAGTACTAAAATTCACAATCGAATTATTAAACCGTAAAATAATTAGACAATTTAATTTAACAAAGAAATAATTACACAAACAAACGCATAATAATATCGCAAAAGATTACGAGAATAAATGAATAATTTTCCATTACCCAATGACCTTGAATTAACTGATGCACAAAGCTCGTAGAAGCATTTGTTTTTATCCGCTTATCAATCACGTTAAGTTAACAAAAGCATAAATGGAAAGCGCGTTATAAAGCGTAATGAAACCGGCGGCGTACTCGTAAACTTGCGCGTCATTTGCTTCCTGCCGCTATAACTTCGGAAAGGCCGACATTTTCCGATCCTAAATGTCTCCCGAACAAAAGCCTAAACTTAAATCCGTTGTGGATGAGTTTCGATGGAATAGCTATTGATTTCTTTGATTTGGGTGATTTTTGAAAATGAAGATTGACTAAATATTTGAAACTAAGATAAGATATTTATTTCTGAACTTTAGATTTAAAGTGATTTCTAAATATACAAGGTATACTGTAACTAACAATTCACCTGCTTAGTTTGGATCCTATAACGATATTAGAGATTGATATAAGTCTTGTTCAAATAATCTCATAGAAATATCTATGATCATAAACATCTAAAGTTTGTTTAGATTCTAAACAGACGTATAATAAAATATGTATCGTTTGTTCCAAATTTGGTGCATCTCACAATATTCTCAAGTTTAAGTGCCATCGATAGAGAGATATTTAGAATAAGAGACTATAATTTATGACCAGACATTAATTTTGTTAAAACCACTCAAAGTCGTCATGACTTGTAGTTGATAATACTTATTACTAGAATCTGCTGCAATACTATTTATATTATGCTTTGTATGATATAAGTTTTAAATAGAAAGTATAATAAAAATTGTCTTAAATACGCTTAGTCACGCAGGGTTTGAAATCATCATGTCGCCTGAATTGTATATTATACGATACATGCAAAAAAAACTTGCTAAATATACCAGTAAATATTCAGTTTGAACAAACATAATCCTAGTAAGTATCCGCACATGAAAATAACGCACAGTAATTTTTAGGATTAACCTAGTTGCGAAAAATGTGAACTGAACGAAATTGTAGCGCTGCTAATTCGTACCTGCGAATAGTTTACAGGTGTTAAGTTAAATATGGCCGCCGCCCGCGCTAATAACACTCGTAAATATACGCTTTTGATTTAAATGTTGGGTTTGTTGAGAAATACTCGCACTCCATATTAATTTTTGAGTTAAACCTTTTTAATGAATGTAGAGGATCACAATTTAGCAAATGTGTATTAAAAAGCAGTTTACATCGTCTGACAGGTTTTCGCAATGCCCGAAACTAACGATCGGTTAGTGTGGAAAAGTACCTCTTAAATTCAAGTTAAATACTTATAAATACATAGGGAGATAGAAGAGATATTATTAAAAAGTTAGTAAACGACTTTAACAATAACTTGTAAATAATGAAGATCTTGAGGAATATTCCTGCACTACAACTATAGAAAGCAAATATTACAAAGATATATGTAAACGTGAATAATTGAATAGAGGTTAAAATTTATAAAACATTTTTGTAAACAATTATAATTTTGGAGAATAGCAAGACTAAAGTCTTTTGCGTAACCGCAAATAACCATTAAATTACACACATTATTTCTTACATGGAGAACTTTATGTCTATATCATTGCTTTAACAACTTGATTTATCGTGTTATAAAACTCCATTAAACCGTTTAGAAATAATATAAGACAATAGAAGAAAGTTTGGAGTTCCTCTCAATTGGCGTGTGAAATGTGGGCAGGCACCCTTTTATTTGAGAACTCGGGCCATAAATTAAACAAGGCCTACGTAGCAAGCTAAATAGAAGTAAGAGCCTGTTGTTATAATAACATAAAGTAATGTTAATAATAATTACCACGAAAGTAATAATAATTTTACATAATGTAAAATATAACTTTCTTAATACGATGTCAAACTTAACGGAGCTACTGAATGTTAAAAGATTTTACAAAGAGCGAACTTTGTGGTCGTAATTGAATTTCCACAGCAATATAAGGTGAACTAGAATACCAGGAGTTCAGAAACGTGTAGGAAGGTGACCTAATGAGGCATAAATTCGAGAACCTTCCAGGGGCACTTGCGAGTTCAATCTAGCTTCGTAACTTCATGTAAGCCTGAACTCTGAATTAAGTTTAAGAATTTATGCGGAGGACGAAAGCGTTCCAATTATTTCTTCATTGCTTGTATAATGTCGCAAATTAAATGTATGATAAAATTGATTAGTATTGAGGTCGATATGAATTATTTCTTTAAATATTATCACTATTTCTTAAATAAAAATATTCTTAAAATCAAAATCCCAATGACAGAAGATAATCATTTATACCTTCTGATTTATAAATACTCATTTATATATCTATAAATCAGTCATAACATATTAGGGCTTAAGAATAAAAACATGAATATTTCAAATATAAATAATAATTAAAGTTCATGCTTTAAAAGATTCATTACTTATTGCTAGAATATTATGCAGTCTTTTCCGCAGCTAACGTAATATTTTAATATTTCCTCTTGCTGCAGTTGACAGTGGCGCACTAACAAGTTAAAAGAACGAAAAATAAAACAATTCCGTTTTCAGTTTAGACAGCCATTTTACATGCATTACGCTTTCTTAATTCTTTGTGCAGCTTTGAGATAAATAAATTACTATAAACCAGAACTATAAAGTGTGACTATAAATAGTAAGTACTTATATTCCTAAAAGATATTTTCACCTCCTAAAATAATTAAACATTTAATACTTTTTATTAGATAAAAATATAAGATAACTTAACGATTTACTAAACGACCTGTCTGTGAACCTGTTAATTTTATTTAAATCCATACATTTTTATGCAAACAACGTAAATCTTATAGATAAGTAGATATTAAGCCTTAGAAAGTTTGCTATAGAATTTCACATATGGACGAGGAAAAATAAACAGCAATAAATTTCATGTCCATTTCGCCATAAAATTAACTAGCATTTTTGTTTAGACTTTACTATATATACAATAAGATGGCTTTGAATTACTCCAGTGTTTTGTTCCATAAAAGTTAAAGAGACGATGTTACTCAACGAGGGACTTACTTGAAAACTCATTTTCGTCTTAGACTAAAGTTGATAAACAGGCGTACAAACTCAGCTGACTTACTAAGTGTAAAGTAATCAAAAGGCAAGATGTCTCTTCAAAAACTTTGATTTATTTCTCAGATTCGACTTCAACAGTTTAACCTTTATACGAGACACGTCTACCTATTTAAAGTGCCCGTGAATAATCAACTAAAGAATAATAATAATAAAGTACATCAAATTTTTATATTTTGTACATAAACCCAGCAGTCATAATTTATGTGTAATGTGCAGGCCTCCTGTTTCTTCCTAAATCTGCTAAGACGGATCTGCACAGAAGGATTTGTTTGTCTCTTATTGTCTATCAAAACTTTGAAATAAAACCGTTATTGATTTCTTAAAACAGATAACATTTTAACTTTTTATCTTAATAAACTTATAAATTGATATATTGTGTTGTTTAATCTAAGCACACATTCAATTGAATTTGAATAAATGAAATTTAAATAAATTACATATGATAGAGTAAACTGTTAGCATGAGTCTCAAGTGGTGGCGTTGCAAAGTATTGAGTTGTATTTTATTTTTATTTCTGTAAGATTTTAGTGAAATTGCGTCCAGATATGTACGACATATAAATGTATTTTTAGATTTAAATCCTTATGAATATATAAATGTATCGTTTCAATATCTGTTATTACTTCAATAAGAACCGTGTGTTTCTGTTAAATGAAACAATACGAAGAATACCCGTAGCGTTTTCAACATCTGTGAACACTATGCATGTCGAGTATTAAGAAAGACTTGTAAGGCACGAATGTCTTCGCTATTTCTAGAAAATTGAAACTTTAATAAAATGTATTATTCTTATAATAACTATATAAAACACATTCGGTACATAAAGTACAAGAAAAAATAATTAAATTCTTTTTAGTTTTTACCTAGTACTCGTAATATCGTAAAAATAATTGATGGAAGTACTGTAAAAATGAATGTTATCTTCTTTTGTTCCAGGACATAACAGAAAATTCAATTATAGGGAGCTACTGAAGCGGTATTCACTAATAAAACTACAATTTTCGATCTATTAAAGACAATAGAAGCATTAAAAAGTAGAGTTCGATTCGCATTTAAACTTAGTTATTTAGGTTTTGAGTTAAATACGTTGTAATTGTTACTCTGCTATAGATACTGTTAGTGTTCTCTTCTCTGGTTTGTTATTAAAATGTCGACACTTGGTAGTGTAACCCTACATGTATTTTCCTTTTATACATTCTGAATTTTGCTTTAAACAACAAAATATTATTTTATACACATTTAATAGTGTATTATAAAATGTATTAAATGGGGCGTCACTCAACTTTAGACTTAGGAAGTTTGTATATTTGGTTGTCAATTTTTGATATTAAAAGACATTAACAGAAAATAATACGCACAGCTCAGTGTCGGCTCATGGAGGCCAACAAACAGTGACGGGCGCAAGGGAACCGTTTCATTTCCTTTTGCACATATTCACGAGGCGACGAACAATATCTCAGTAACAATAGCTTCGTAATTTGGACGAGATGGCGCCCGCGGGACAATACGTCAAGTGACTCATTATTGTGGAAAACTGCTTCGGGCAAAAAAATCATTTTCCTTACCTCGCGTATCGCTTCTGAACAATGTGCAATGCGCGTGAATCTACTGAACAAGTAATAGAATGAAATATTTTCTAATTTATTGGAAATTAGATGGTATATTTCGAATAAAACAGGTCAGCTACTTTTCAGTTTGAGATGCGATATTCAATATACTAGTTATAATATTAGTTATTACATACTTATATGTTTAATTAGCAATGTCCAGCTCACTCACCCATCTTAATTATAAGTAGATATGCCTCCTAGACCATCTGTTCTTGAACAGCGTAGGAAGGCAAACAATTAGGAACCGTATGTTTTTAAACCTGTCTAGTTGTTTCCGAGTTTACTCGTTACAAAGAAAAATACAAAATTTCCTCTTTATAATATTGATATGAATAAAAAAACGCTATCATAAATAGGAAGGTTTTTACTTCATAAGTTATTAGAACTCGTAATAAAGAATTATCTAATAAGATTTTTATTAATTCCCTTAAAGACAAGTAGTCTTACTACTGTAGTGGCTGCCCTTTTCTGGATCTATGACTAATAATTATTAATTATTTATCGACTCGCTTTTTTATCACAGACCAAGTAACCAGGCACCTATAGTAGGTATATAGTACCAACACATATATATATATATATATATATATATATATATATATATTATATACCAAACATTATATATTTTTTGTATATTTAATGTTAAATACTTACTATTTATTTATCACATGTTTCAAAATTACAATCACATTATGAATACAGTCTGACACACCGTATGTTAGAAACTTCTATCTAACATACTCAAAGCCTTTGTAATTAGTCAATTCATGAAAGCGTGATAACGTACATACCTGTATTTCAATGAGCTTTGAAACTGAGGACCAGGCCAAGGTACGATTCACTGAGCTTTTCAAGCTTAGACCTATGTATATTTAGGGACGTGCTCGGTGTGTCAAGTAGCCTAGAATTATATTTTATGTGTTTGTACTGAACTGTATATTTTCGGAAAACTGAAAACTTAAAGAAATAGAAACCAAAAAATGTTGTTATCGTCTTTTAATTATTTTTATAGCTATAAATTTAGGTTAGAAAATGTGTGTATAATAAAAAATTTACGTAATGAATACCTACATCGGAGTCAAATAGACGCTACAAGCTGTAATTAGCCAAGCCTTGTCGCCACGACAAAAGGAGTCGTCTCTTTGAGGTGGAAGCTTCGATGACATGCAGCGGTGCGCGTCGTGATGAAAATCTCCGCACACCGAACATTATGAACACTAAAGCAGTAATTATTTCTAACCCTCCGTCCGACACAAAAAGACGAGTGCAGGTATTAAGTTTGCCGTAAGAGTAATTACGAGACAATGGTATGAGCATTTTCAACATAAAAACTTCAGTCTCTTAATGTTTTTAAAACATTCCATATACATTTATGCTTTACGGTATACTCTTTTATTATTTAGTATAATTCTCTATCAGTTTTAGAAACGCATGTTTTTTAAAAATTTATTGATTTAAAATAAATGCCGAAATTTAATAACGAGGCAGTATTGTTGAATTGTGGAACAACTGCTCTTAGTGAATGGCCGGACCCAAAACAAACATAATTATCTTAAAGGCTAATCCAATCGCGCTCCTCAAACTTGGGTACGCATAAAGTTTTTTATTTTATAAATGGAAATATAACTTTCGATTTGAACTTTTGGAATAAGAAATTTTGAAAATCATTAATTTTCCGCAATATTCGAGGTGCCAACCGCGGCGTGATATGAAAAGATGAGAGGAATATGCTAGGAAATAGGTTTGCGGTGGATTGATAGAGGGCTTTTTCCGTCACGTACCGGTGCGGTTTGGAAGTTGTGGATTTTTTCGAGATGCGATGTGATTTTGAACTGCGAAGAATGAAATTTTAGATTTCGAAACATCGTATTGACGAGTTCATCACTTGACTTTCAATATAGCGATTAAGGACAAACGTGCAATGAATCTTTACGAAATTTTCATAAAGTATCTTGATAAATTCTCTAGAATATGACATTTCCAAACACCGAATAGGTTTTATTTTTGACCCTGATGTACAGACGTAAATAAAGATAAGTAAATGTTTTGTTTATTATTAAATTACTAATTACTAACGAAAATTCAATTTTAATTTTATGATATTTTATCGTGTTATGTTCTATGGATAATAATAAAATAATGTCTCTGGATGAAGACCGATATTATAATTCATATTCTATATTAAAATCCAACGTCATTTGTGCTTGAATAAGGAAAAACGCGAGTGATTCCGATATTGTAATGCTTCGATATCTCTATTGAGCATATTTTTCCATTTGCTTGCGTGCGCCCAGTCGAGTCGTCGTGATTTATGAATAAAATTGTCCCAGTCACATGAAGTGTGTGCGAGCGAATATTTCGAGCTATATAACTGTGTCTCACATCTCATTTATCAGTCGGTTTTGATGGGTTCCAAACCGTTAGCGCTCTGACGCATGCATTTATATACCCTCACCATTTTTTAACCCTTTTTTAATCTTTCCGAAATTCGTTTACTCGCCATTCGAATGAAATATGTTCTCAGTCAGAAACAATTTCGGTTTACACATAAAGCTGTATTAAAGCTGTATTTAAATAGAAAAAAACATAACACAAATGCAAACCATTATAATATTAAGTATGTCTGTGATATGAAATCAGGTCAAAACTGGCTTTCAACAAATTGGAAGCGACTTGTGCTATTTTCATGAAATAATATACTGCTAGTTTCCTGTCAATGTGAGGATTTTTAAAAGTATATGAAACGTAATTAATACAAGATGGTTGCGAACATAAACGTGTGTCATTTCTTCGTACTGTATTAATTTTGTCCATTGTTTTCTCAGCGAATAACGAAAAATTCGGTTCCATTCTTATTGCGAGCGCAATAGGTTACATTGCTGTTCCCGGGCATTTCTCATAAAGGAAACTCTCAGGTAAGTAGCTTTTATTTGAAAACTAGCCTTTTCCTGCGGGTTATTTCCTAGTTTTTAATAGAAGAATAATATAAAGAGCCCGAGGAGATTGTAGAGCTTCATTTGTTTGCTTGTTTTTCATAATATTTTGTTTTGTTAACAAACTTGAATTTTGCTATGAAGCCGAGTTCATTAGCGATATCTTGCTGTAATATTATATTCCGGCATTCCGACAACAATGGCTAGTCGGAGAGTAAGTAATAATGGAGTGGTACGAGAAGACAATATACACAGACCGGCTCATATAACAGGCGCTTGGTCTTAAGGACGTCCACTCCACGCTCCAAACTCGAAAGTCTTCTGTGTGGTAATTAGATAAGTTTACGTATGAATCTGGTATTTATGAGTTCTTACATAATTTTAAAGCGTCAATGAAAATACAAATAGATACCTACTCTTTAATTATCGCTCAGATTGCTTACTTTATTGTTATGTACGGGATCTATGTATATATGTTTTAGACTTACTTCGCATATAATTTTAATGAGGATGTTCCTTTTTATTAAACATAAATGACTGTTTCACCACGATCCGACTCGATGGAAACTGATGACCTGGTTAAGATGGTACAGTACAGACGTGGTTAAGATGGGTCGGTAAAACAGACGCGACGAAGGAGTTCCATCTCATAGAGGTATTAAACCTATGTACACTGACGGTATTAAATTAGTTTTTAGTCCCTATTAATTTCATACGTGTAGAGATGATGATAATGGTGATGAAATAAAAGTAGCCTTTGTTACGCGCCATAACATTAACCATCATCGGCTACTTGTGCACACATCTGACAGTGTCGGTGGTTCCAGAGATTAGGCGAAAAAAACAGACGGACACAATGATTTTTAATGGTGTTATTAATGATATAAACAGATACTTTAATTTAATTTATAAGCTTAAATACATACATAAGATACAGTTTATGTTATCAGCTTGTATAAAAAATTGTTCCTGGTACTTGATTACAATTAAAATTAACAAACGTACGAGATAATCAGCGATAAAATCAAATATGGCTGTTGCATACCCACTGCACGTACATAGAACTGAATAGTTGGCCGCTGGGAAAGTTTTCAGTTATTTGTCAGCGAACAGTAATTAACGTTTTACAAGAGTCCCAAGAACTCGCCAGTCGCTGCAAACTATGTTAAGGAAATGGATTACGTACATCAGGAGTTGGTCCGTCTCAACTTGCTTTGCATGTACGTGAGCTATTCAGATGTTAAATTTTTTTAATATTTGA